>MCJB01032025.1:6950-66338 GCA_002018475.1 Nicotiana obtusifolia | reverse complement strand
CTGCTAGCAGTCGGACCCTGTGCATGAAAGGCCTGAAAATCGGCCTCAGGCGGAGGCATATAGGGGGACCCATGGACACCGGAATATGGATTGTAACCAGCATAGTTGACCGCCGGCTGAGGGACCGATTGCCAAAGGAGGTGGCTGCCACTGCCGAGGGGCAGTCTGACGTGGAGGAGCGGACAGCGGTACCGGAGCAACCTGTGGCAGTGGCGAACGTGAGGCAGCAGCAGGAGGGCGGTGGAGATGTTGAAGTATCCACCCATGTGTTGGACAATCCCTCAAGGGATAACGTTGAATGCCACAAGCTTGACAACGACCACGATATGGACGTCGCTTATTGCGACCGCCCGACGACAAAGGAGGATGAGGCGTCGACTGGGCTGCGGCGGCAGCTACCATGGCTGTAGCGGGTTGGGACGGAAACATTGATGATCCCAATGGCTTAAGTTTCAACTCTTCATGTAATAATTTTTCTTGCAAAGCATCAATAGTAATCGGTGTATCACGAGCATTGACGGAATCAACAACATGTTTATATATAGGATCCAAACCATCTAATATCTTGTCAAGCAAATCTTCCAAATCGAGAGGTTTGCCCAACAATGCCAATTCATCCTTGATAGTACGAATAGCATGGAAGTACTGTGTGATTGATGATGTTCCTTGAACAGTATGCTTGAGAAGAGCACGAACCTCTTTAATGTGACTTCGGAAGGAGCGGCATACGTAGCCTCCAAGATGTCGTATGCCGCCTTTGAAGTGGTTGCCGGATTCACCAAAGAAGCAACCTCTTCGGCAAGACTTCCAAGAATGGAAGATAATAACAACTTGTCTTGGCGGTACCACGATAGATAAGCCGGATTGGGAGTGGAGGACCCCGTTCCGGCGACAGTGGACGCAGCAGATATAATAGTAGGAGTTGGCCCGATTTTTTTCCCATCAATCCAACCAAATAGACCAAAACCGTGAAGAAGAGTGTCTACTTGTTTCTTCCAACCCATGTAATTGGACCCATGTAGTTTGGCACCAGGGATCATGACAGAGATGAGTGGTGTTTTAAGGTCATGAGGGTTAGGGAGGAATTGGGGAGTAATAGAAGCCGTTTCAGCCATCATTTAAAAGGAAAGAAGCAGCGGCAGTGGTGTTGGCGCGGCGTCGCAGCAGTGGTTGGCAGTGGCGACGTGTAGCGGCAGTGGGGTGGCGCTGCTTGGGTGGGACGGCTAAGGCTAAGGTTTGGTGATGGAATCCCTAGGAATTAGGCTCATAATGATACCATATTGAATATTATTTGTGGTGAAATTATTCATTCATTCATTAGATATCAAATATATTGAACTATTACAAGAGATAAGTATGGAAATATAACATATATAGAAGAACTCTAAATAAGGTAAACATCTATTCTATAGCATATTGGTTGAAGGTCGTGCACGATAGTTTGCTTTTTATTACATCTTCTGTTGCTAAAGTTTGCAAATATTTTAAATTAATTATTAGAAGTAGAGTTTCCTACAAAATTATCATGGATGCTCGTAGGAACCTTAGAATTTTTCTGCCATGGGTTTTAATTGTTGACTATAAAATTTCTGTGTATGATAAATAAGGGGAGTTAGGTTATTCACAAATTCTTTGATTGTATATGGATTTTCATTAAGATCCGTGAATACAATCATTTTTACTATATGGTTCTCCAATTGATGTTTGGATAATAATGAATTTTTTTCACAATTTTCTGTATATTCTGCTCGATATCTGCTTGTGTTTATGTTTTTGGGTAATTCTATCTGCTTATTGTTTCAGAAACAATTAAAATGGTTGTAGATTTTTTCTGATGCAGGAGAAAGTACAAAATGAGGAGATGCAAAGCAATGGGAAATGGTACAATCACTCCCTTTCGTTAAATTTAACATTCAGATATTCTTTTAGAAGCTTTTTCCCCCTCATCTTGAGTAACTACTCGATTACTTCCCCTGTTCTATACAACCATGTTCCTTTTCCCATTAAATTCCACCACTAAATTGATTTATTTCCCTATTTTTATTACTGTAAGTCTAACGTAAATATAATAGATGGCAAAGGAATTCTTCAAGAGCTCCAAAGGTCACAGGCATACTCACAATAACATGCCTGTGCCAAAAATTCAAAGGAAGAGTGGCGACGAGTTTCGGTTCTCATAATGGTTAAAATAATGTCAAGAATTTCTTTACGTATCCTAATGATGTTGGCTGCAAAATTAATGTGTTTTATGAGTACCTCTTTGCTATAATAGAATGAATAATACTCTAATTTCATACTTGGGCTATGATTTTGTATATTCTCGATTTTCTCTGGTGTGCCTGTTTGGTTTTAATAGAATATTTTATATATTTGTATGACTACCTCTTTGGTTTTAATAGAACGAACAATACTTTAAATTCCATATTTGGGTATATTTTGTACATTTTTTTCCTCTGGTGTGCCTATATAAGGTCATCCACTGTTTTCTTTTTCTCTTTGGTTTATTTGAGGAGGAGCTAATAAAGGAAAAGATATTTATTGGGATTTGTTTGTCAAACTTAAGAGGAGAAGTATGATAATTTTACAGAATTAATTATACGACTCAGTGTAGGAAGGGGTGTCAAATGACACCCTTTTGCGGGAAAAATACATTGTGTAGCTAGGTAAAAAAATAAATTGTATGTATATATATCATGTATTCACTCCTCTTAATTTCCTGGTATGTTTACTTTTATATATTTTGACATCCCTTAACGAAAATTTTGGCTCAGCCACTAATAGGAGTGAGAATGGAGTTTCGACCAGCATGAAAATGGGTGTAATTTAAAAAGGAGAGTAGTTTTTTATAATTTTCTTTTTGTATTTGCTGAAATTTTGTTGAATAAAAGGATATGCTGAATAGGGGGAAAATAAAAAGGAAAACATAAGAATAGATAACTATGTTCCTGGTATGTTCCTTGCTTGGTGCATGATGTTTTTCTTTTCCTTCTAATTTCTTTTAACAGAGTCAAATTGGATGATCAATTTATTCAGCAGCCAAGATTCGAGGAGAGATACTTTAAATTTTACTTGAGTTATCAGCAACAAGACACCAGAGACACACAAGACCTGTTCTGTAGAAACTTGCTTCCAGTTTGGGATGCTTGCACCAAAAGCATCTGATCGACCGGAATGCAGGTGCATTCCAGGAAAACTATTTCAACCTTGCATTTGATGTGCATATACACATTGTTTTCGGTTCTACACATATTTTATATTTTGACGAACTCTTTCCTGAATTGGATATGCTGAGAACTCTTTCATGTTACCTTTTCCCTGCCTTATTAATCATGATAAATATTCTGTATTCGGTATTGAGGTAAGGAAGATCTTTTGGCATTATGGGTGCTATTTGGAAGACGGACATAGAGCATATTTATATTACATTGTTGGGTGTCTGTTACTGTAGCTTTGTAATAATACATGTATGATGTTTGTATAGGGTTACATAACACTCGAGCGACAACAATTGTTGCAAATGTGAAACCGGCACAATGAGGAAGAGTCCTACAAAAAGGTTGCTGAAGATTATGAAGGATTTTCATATAGTGACAAGGAACGAAGGTCTTGTAGCTTTTGTCCAAAAAATACTCATATATTACCATTTGAAGCAAACTCAATAGTACTACAATGAAAAATATTCTGTGAAAAGCTTGTAAGCATCATATAGTCTAAGCAAATCTATATCTACAACTATAACAACCACCCAATATAAATAATCTCACAAGTGGAGTCTGGGGAGGGTAGGATGTACGTAACTTTATCACTACCTGAAAGGGTAGAGAGACTGTTTCCGATAGACTTTTAGCTAAAAAAGATAAAAGTAGCCCTAATAGCAAGTAAGCAAATCTATATTCTTTTTTTTTTCCATAGGTGAATGGATATCGTTATTTACTTAACGCTCAACAGAATATGCAATAGTCATGATTTCTATTTACAGCAATTGTTAATTTTATCGGCAAAGTGGGTAATTAATTATTTCTGTTGCTCTGAAAATGCATAACCTCCGATCGGTCACTTATATTAGGAAGAAGTTCAGAGATCATATCATGTTACAGACCTATATAAAGTACTAAGATATCATCTATGATTATACATGATATTTCAATACTCTCAATTGACCATGGTACCAGAGTTTTCATGAAGTTAGATGATAAACTTAGCTCTTAATTTCAAATTTTCTGTTTTATCTTTCTGCTGAACTTTATTTCTTCTATCTCGACTATACTTACAAAATATTATTTATAAATTCAATGATGATTTTAACGACCGCGCGAAGCGCGAGCAAATTAACTAATATAAGTTACGTTGAAGTCAATGTATCATTCTATAAACGATGTGCAAAATAAGAATACATATGTTAATAATAGGTGAAAATAAGAATATCTAAAAAAGTGGCTAAATTTTGCCATTCTGTATTGTTATTCACGATAAAAGATTATTCCGTGCATAACAACTTCCACATTATTGTTTACCTCATAAATCTACAAACATAATTGCATATGATTTTAACATAACTCGTTTTGAATCAACAATCCATTCTTAATCAAGGTCTCGGGTTTGAGCCTTGAGGGTGGAAAAAATATTAGTAGGGTGCAAATCCATATCAATCCAATAAGAATTGTAAATTAAAAAAAAAAAAGTAAAGTTTTTATTCAAGTTAAAATGATATTTAAAAATTAGAGTTGTGTTTGGACATGAATATAATTTTAAGTTATTTTTGAATTTTTGTGAGTGAATTGAGTGAAAATTTTGAAAAATAGTTTTTTAGTGTTTTTTAAATTTTCAAAAAATTTTAAAATTTATATTCAAGTAAAAATTAAAAATTTTATGATCAAATAATAATTTCGAAAAAAATTAAAAAATTTCAAAAAAAAATGAAAAAATTCTTATGTCTAAACAGGCTCTTAATTATTGTGAGAATTTATACGTATTTCCATATTTAGAAGTTGATATGGGTCAAAACTATCACATCAGCAAGGAACAAAAGCCGGCATGCCCATAAATACCCTTTCAGTTGCATCATACAAACAATTACCACCACTACAAAAAATCTCTCTCCTTTCAATATCTCTTTTGTTCCCCTCTCTCACATCATCCACACATAGGGTTCCACTAGGGTTTGAATAAAATGCAACCCGCAAGTTCAATGGTTCCACCACCAATGGCGGCGGCGCCACAGTACCAACAACAGTGGATGGCTCAGCAGCCGCAACAGGCGCAGCCAGCGTACCAGGTTCCGCCGCCTCAGCAATCCGGTTACTATTATCAGCAACCGCCGCAGCACGGCGGAGCACCACCACCTC
Source organism: Nicotiana obtusifolia (assembly GCA_002018475.1). Taxonomy (NCBI): domain Eukaryota; kingdom Viridiplantae; phylum Streptophyta; class Magnoliopsida; order Solanales; family Solanaceae; genus Nicotiana; species Nicotiana obtusifolia. Next base: position 60,993 of record MCJB01032025.1, on the reverse strand, counting down.
AACAACAACAACAATCTCAGTATACGGCATCTGTGGCTCAGCCAATCAGTGCTGATGAGATCCGTACACTTTGGATTGGAGATCTACAGTTTTGGATGGACGAGCAGTACCTCTATAACTGCTTCGCACAGACTGGAGAGGTATTCTATGTGTATTCAAAGCTTGTGAAATTACATTGCTGTCCTCTTTTCGTTATTGTTATTAGTTACAGTACAAGTTAGCATTGACATGTTTATATGCTTGCTAATGATTCTGTTCAGATTATGTTAGATATTAAAACAAGTGCTCAATCTGAACTAGCTGGCAGGCTATATGAATGATAGAACTTACCTGCACCGGGTGTTTACACTGATCCATTTAATGCAAGACACGTGTCTTTAATGTGAAAAACTACTATACGTTTTATGGGGAAGATTGGATCTTTTTTATAATTTTGAGAATTGATAAGTGTTTGCTGTGTTCATATGCTTTTGGATTGATTATTACTGAGTGTCTTGTATGTTTATTTGATGAAAGTGAATACTCTGCAGTAGAGTTTATATGCAGTAACCTTTTCCCAGAAAAGTTTAATTTTCAGTAAAATTTCTCAATAAAGTTTATATACAGTACTAACTTGTATTCTGTTGTTTGGTAAATGGTAGTCAACTTTAAGACAACTTTAAGAAGAGTTTATTGTGAGAGAACCTTCTTTTGTAATTTCCTCTAATCATGTAACTAGTGTGAGGGAAATATTCTTAGAAAATGCTAGTGGTTTGGGTGGTAATGACTAAAAAGGGCACATCTTTTTTTGATAACTGGTTGCTGTTGATTTTGTGAAAAGGCTAGTCCATTGGTTCTGATGTCCTTGTATGCTGTTATTGGACCAAAAAAAATTGAGCTTTAAGTTATTTATATGATATTAGTGCTCTCATTAGTTGGTATCTTTGATTCAATAATTGAGTAGTTTACTTACTGGTACCAGCCAATGTGGACTCCTTTGTGGAATTAACAGTTACATCTCACCAAAAATTATTTTGTAAATGTTTTACCACTAAATTGGAAATTTTGATAATTGGGGGCTAACACTTTGATATACATCTTGTGCTGCAAATTTGTGCTTGCCTCCCATAGTGGATACCTTTACGTTCATGCTTGAAAGCATATGCAGAATTTATTTTCTTCTTTTGCTATACTGTGCACAGAAGTTTTGCAACTATTAGCAGTCTTCTTCTTTCCCTTTTCTCTGCTTTTTCCCCTTTGGTGGTGGTTGAGTGAGAAAGCATTAACTGTTAGCTGGTTATGCAGGTGGTCTCTGCTAAAGTTATTCGTAACAAGCAAACTCAACAATCAGAGGGTTATGGCTTTATTGAGTTTAATAGTCATGCAGCTGCTGAAAGGAATCTACAAGCATACAACGGCACCTTGATGCCTAATATTGAGCAAAATTTTAGGCTCAACTGGGCATCACTCGGTTCGGGTGAAAAACGTTCAGATAATGGTCCTGAATACACCATATTTGTTGGAGACTTGGCAGCTGATGTCACAGATTACATGCTTCAGGAGACATTCAGGGCCAACTATCCCTCGGTTAAGGGTGCCAAGATTGTAACAGATAGGGCGACTGGACACACAAAGGGTTATGGATTTGTTAGATTCGGAGATGAGAGTGAGCAATTACGTGCTATGACTGAGATGAATGGAAAGTTTTGCTCCACTAGGCCCATGCGCATTGGTCCAGCAGCTAACAAGAAGAGTACGGGTGGTCAGATGCAAGGTATTTCCACGGCCATGTTGTAATGTTCTTGAGTAGTTAAGAACAATGCATTTCATCCACCTTGCTTGATACTTGTGTTATTCCTAGCATCTGAATCTTTGATTTTGTGCTAATTTGTCATCAAGAGCTCAAAGTTTGAATTTAGCTAGCTTGAAGATGCTGTTGGTTTATTTCGGGATCGCAAGTTCTCTGTTTTAGTCTTACTCAGCTAAATGGTGTTTATATGTTTACTGCCATTCGGTTATGCTTTTGAGTTTTTGAAGAGAAGTCCAGCGTATAATTTCATTTCCTTCAAGTACTAAAAAAACTTCTCTTTGAAGTATTAAATCTCATAAAACTTCGGTTGTCTCGAAGCAGGGTAATGGAAGGTTCTATCGTTTAGAGCCTGGAGCTTGTTTCAGCTGAACTGATTACCTTTTAGGGCCTGGTGTTGTGTAGGTCAGTCATCTAAATGTGGTTAAATTTTCTCTTTACCGGATCCTCAGTGTTAACTTTTTACAACTCCAGTTTTTTCTGTTTACTCGGGTCTCGTTCTTCGGATTATTTTGTCTTTACTATTCAGCCATTTTATTCTTGTATATTGATATACTTTAATCAGCCACTACTGTCATTTTTATTTTCACTGTACGGTACCCTCTAAGCATTGTGTCGGTCTCAATTGTCAAATTAAGATGTTCTGGTCCTTTATCTACAAACATCTTAATTTTGCTTCATTTACCTCATGAACTTGTCCTAGACAAAACCCCTCACGAAGCGGGAGAAGTTTCCTCTCACCATAACAAGCTAATAAGCCATCATTTTGTCTCTTTTGTATACGCGATACTTCATATAGTTTCTTTCCCCTCGTGGTTTTATATTCATGGGCATTCAATTGTGTATGTATTGTGACATGATATGTAAACATATCAATGTCTCTTCCCTTTTTTTGGAATAAATATTTTGAAGTTCATGCTGATATTTGAATATGCAGAGAATGAAGAGATGATTGGCATCTTTGTGTCCTTCCTCACATAGGACATCTACTTCATGTGATTATTCCTCTCTTTTCCAATCTCGCTTGTGTTAGGCAAGCAGGACATCTATTTCATGTAATTATGCATGTTTCTCTTCCATCCAATCCCCACTCTTCCCCCAAGCAAACTCAAAAAAAAAAACATAAAATAAAATCGAGCATATACTTGAGAAAGTTGAGATGTTAATTTTACTTTTCTTATCCAGATGATCAGACCTTGTGTCTGTTTAATATTGAATGCAGAGTGGAGTACCACAATTTTGATATATATGACGAAACCATGTTGTTGAATTAGCCTGACCTTTGATGAACTAAATATGTGTCTAGCATGTGTGTTACACATCTGATGCAATTTCTGCTTTATTGTGGCCTTGAGGGGGTTATTAAGTTGTTATTATCCCTTCTCAAAATTCTGTTTGCAATACAATTTGTTCCTTTGATTCTTGGTCTTTGTACATGTCAAAGGACAATCACATATGCCATATCTTCAATCCCATGCAATACTGTTCTTTAAGATTTGTGGGTGCTCCTAGTTTTAATATTTTATGAGACAGTTGCTTTTACTTTTGTTTTTCAACTGCTTATTTTTTTGCTTTGGTTTACAATATTTATCTTATGTTACACATATCATTAAAGTTCTCTACCCTACCCCTCACTTTTGCTCTTTCATTTGCAGCTTCATATCAAAGTCCCCTTGGAACTCAAAATGAGGATGACCCTACTAATACGACCGTCAGTACATCTCTTTATATCATCATTCAACGTTTTCTCTCAAACTGTACTCATATTAAACAATTTCAATTGCAGATTTTTGTTGGAAACTTGGATTCCAATGTAACGGATGATCATCTCAGGCAGGTTTTTGGACACTATGGGCAATTGCTTCATGTAAAAATACCAGTAGGCAAGCGTTGTGGTTTTGTTCAATTTGCTGACAGGTACAGTAACACTCTTCTGAAGTTTGTCAATTTCGGTGATAAGAAAACTAACATACTGGCCATTGTTATGGCAGAAGTTGTGCTGAGGAAGCTCTACGAGCTTTAAGTGGAACTCAGCTGGGTGGACAAAGCATCCGCCTTTCATGGGGTCGTAGTCCTTCAAACAAGCAGGTTAATAATTTTGCCCAAGTGCTGTTTTCTGATTTCTGCTGTATCCATTGTGCAGGCATCTGATATAAGATATAATTCACTTTTTCAGCAGCCTCAGGTTGATCCGAACCAGTATGGTGGTTATTATGGGTATACACCAGGATATGAAGCCTATGGTTATGCCCCACCTGCCCAGGATCCAAATATGTACTATGCTGGCTATGCAGGGTATGGAAATTATGCCCAACCTCCACAGCAACAGCAGCAAATGTCGCAGCAGCCCCAGGTACTTGCCAAAACATTTGAGTTCTTTATCTTGTATGCCTATGTTGATGTAGGGAATGACATTGAATATATGCACATGCTACTAGGAGTGTGAAGACATACCTTGTATGTTATGTCATAGTTTGTAGTCTCCTATTCGATTTAGGTGCTAGAGAAATAGAATCCACGAAGTTACTCAGCAGCAATTCGTTCATCATATTGCATTTGAATCCTCATTGCTATAAAATTGAATTATATTTTGCAGTAATCTGCTGGTCAAATGATTGCTGAGAGCTTCCCGTCATGGTAAATCATTGTTGTTGAAAAGCGGAGAACATGTCAGTTGAATGCCAGAGGTAGTATAGTTTGTTATCTGTAGGTTGGTTCTTGGAGATGCATTTATGTTCTGGCCAGCTTTCAATAGCTGGCTTCTTTTCTATTTCTTTTTTCTCGCTATATTGCACATGTGCCATTTTTGGTTACATGTGTGATCTAGCTACGTTAAAGACCTCAGAGAGATCAAGGGCATCTTCTTATTCTTACGTGGTTTTGGTATGTCAGACGGTGTGTATTTTGATCTGTTATGGTACTTTTATTTCTAATTTTTGTTCTAGATTTGGTCTTGTTTACCATTTCTTTTAAATCATAATGTCTTGCTGGTTTATTGCCATCTTTGACTTTAGATGGCTTGTCAGTTTTATTCTGGTATCTGCTTAGATGATACCATTAAAGATTTGTGATTATGAATTTGCAGTCATCTTCTACATTTGCTGAATAAGGTCGGCTACTCTAGTTTGAGTCGATGTTGTGTATTTAGATGGTACTTATTTTGTTTTTATCCCTGGTGCAACATAAATTCATGGATTTCTAAATGCTGTGACATGTCATGGAAGTAGTAGAAAAGGTTCAGTAGTTGCCGTGGTTGTAATTTTATGGAATAAATTGTTCACTTGTCAGGTCCATGTATCATTCGTCTAAAGCACAGTTTAAATGATCTGCAATGACTATGAAATTTAGTCACTACTTTATAGTTCGAAGAATATGGTTTTATAATATACTAGGAAGTTGTCAAATTATCATGTTTCCTCTTATGGTTAGATATGTCTGCTACTTTGTTGTTAGAAATTTTCTTCTCTTCCAGCTCATGAGAATGAGTGAAGCAGCAAGATTTCCAACCTAACAAAGCTGGTGTAACAAAAACCCATGTCATCCAAACCTTTTTTAACTGTTATATTTATACCTTAAATCAGATGCTTACCAGGCAATAATGAATTCGATTCATATCTGTGAGGTTGGTGGCCTACCGCTCCAAATGGAATCACAAAAACGTAGCGTTCCTGATAACAGAGTGTCCATTATTCTTCGGCAACGATCTAGCAATTGTAGCCTCAAACAAATAGTTGGTTCAATTTGATTGATCGGGGTCTGATATGTAGATGCATGACTTCTCTAAGCTCAGTTAGTTTTCTGTTTTTCTGATTGGCAACTCCTGGAAACTCTTCAGCTTTTACACCTCTTTGGGTGTTAGACTCGCTTCAGCGTCATCCTTCGGGTGATAAGATGGTCTGTCGCTCCAAGCAGAAAGCGACAGAGAGTCCTGAACTCGCTGAAAAGGCGATTGGAAAGCGAAGCCTTTCCTTTCAATCCAAGCCGGTGTAGGTCTACTTCGTCATAATCAAAAGACCATAAAGTGGAGATACTTGTGCAACAGTTTACTACCATGATTATCTATTAGTTCAATTTATTGAAGATCTAGTTTGTCCTCTATGGAGCTGGATCCATGAGAAGTCTCATTAGATTTTATTAGATATGGTATAGCATGCATTTGGTAAGCCAAATATGTCCATAACTTCTTACTAACATCCAATGTGTAATCCGCACCTTTCTAGCTAGAATTCCGCAGAAGAAGAATCATTGATCAACCTTCTCTCTAAAGGAAAGGTAAACGCGGGAAAACAAAGTGAAAAGGGAACTCTCATCTTAACCGAAAGAAGAACTTGAGGAAGTGCGAAGTAAGAGTTGACACATGAGCTAAAAGGAGAACTAGTAAGCCAGAAGTATTTTTGCTAATTTTATTTAATTCTATTTGTTTGTTAATTAACTAAGGTAATAGCTTCTAATTCTCTTAAGAAGATGGCATAGAAATTGGTTGAAGATGCAGCATCATACATAAATTCTTTTGGGGAGAATTTAATTCCTGAAACTTCTACATTTCTTTTCAATTGGAGTTGTTCCCCTCATAATAATGTAATTGAAACAACCAATTCATTAACCTGCCCAGTAAAGGGGAATTTCTTTTTGGGAAAATCGTTACAGTTAAGAGGGATCTAACGTGCAACCCTAAGTAGACAGAATATTATTATTAGAAAAGAAGATATAATGACAAATATGTGATCTTTTAAGGTGACACTTTTTTAAGTTCTATCCCTTCTATTTGTTTGGTAAAGTTCAACTTCCACATGGACAACGTAAAATAATTTTTTTTACACTATCAAGTAACCTAGAAGATAATTACATGTAACCTGGAAGATACGAAAGATTACCCGCCATAGTATGTTAAAAGACGCTACAAGAACATTGATTATACCTCAATCTCAAGCAAGTTATGGTTGATCATATGAATTTTCACAAATTATATTGTTCCATTTAAGCTCACAAACATAGTCAAAAGTAGAAGGGTGCATTTTTTTCCGGAATCCAGCGTGTCAAGATTTTGACTGGGGATATAAGTTATGCTAATAATATGAAAATGTTTATATTGTTGGTGTATGTAAGTTAAATCTTTTATGATAGAAGTGTCACTTTTCATTATATTGGTTAGATTGTAAATTTATAATCCAGGAATCCATATCCCAAAGTTCCAAAATGATAGTCATGTGGCTATCTAACTCTACTCAGCCACCAAAATAACTCTCCATAGTGATGGGAAAAGCATACATAATTGGGATGATTGAGGTCCAGTGACTCCAGAAAAGTCTTGCAAAATAAAAAGAAAAATAAACCAAGTCTAACTTGAAGATAAGGCTCTAAACTATCAATCAACTGCTTATAAAGGGCAGCATGACGTCCAAAGCATTTCGCGTTTATGCAGGATCGAGGAAAGGGCCACACCCAAGGGGTGTGATGTAGAAAGCTTACTTGACGCAGCGTGAGTGGCCGATTCCACGATTCGAACGCATAACCTACAGGTCACATGGAAACAACTTTACTGTTGCTCCAAGGCCCCACTTCCGTCAGCTGTTTATAGAGAAAAAAAAATTGAAAAAAAATCTTGTTTTATCTTTTCTTATAAGCTGCTTCAAGGTTGGCTTTGTTGGCCTTGGTGAGCAATTTCCAAGTTGCTGTTGCCACCATCACAACTTTTAGTTTGAGTTTCAATTTTTGCTGATTGATCAGAATTTCCTGTCTCTGCCTCTTCTTGCTGTGATGCTAACTGAGAACCTAACACAAGTTTGTCACAATCACTTGCTTCCTTGGTTTCATTTGATGCAGCATTTACTGCTAACTCAACTTCAGTTCCAACATGAGTATTTTGAGATTCCTCATTCTTTGAGTAACCCAGCTTTTCCATCATGAAGTCCATTGAAGTCTTAATCGATTCTGGAGCTGCCGCTTGAGTTTCACTAGTAACCACTACTTGGTTGATATCAGCATTTGGATTCTCATTAGTAGCCTCAGGCATCTCAACATAATGTAGTTTCTCCATCATATGTGTATGGTTCTGTTCAATAATTTGAGTTTCAGCAGCTTGTGTTTCTTGGACAACAGAGTTAAGTTCAGCAAATAGACTACTTTGATTGAATTGATTCTGTTGGTTTTGTCCGCTTTGCATCCATTCCTTCATTTGAATGTCTTCATTCATTGGAGAAAGCCTTTGGAAATCGACTTGAGTTTGAGCGTTTATAGGGGCTCGGTGTATCTCAAGTTTCTTCGCTTCACAGTAAACCAACTCTCCCGGCTGAAGTAACGTTTGCATATACGACTGCTCATGATTCGTTTGCTTATCTTTCTTAAATTCCGATTCGATCGATTGGTGGTCCACAGCAGGCTGAAATGTTGAGCCCATAACTTGGTTTTGAGCCTTAGGTCCTCGATTGCTAGTTCCTTCACTAGCTTTTGGTTCTAATAAGGATTCTGAAAACATACCTTTAGTTGGTTCTGCATTTATTTCAGCCCCTTGTGATTGGTTTGTGACTTCAAATACTTGCATTACTTCATCCTGTTCAACCATTCTAAGATTTTCCATTGGAAGGGTAGATTGAGATTGGATTTGTCTTTGATCTTGATTTTGCATGATTTTACTCCGCAGCTCGTTAGATGCCATAACAGTGTCAGATTGGGGTGCCATAACAGGAGCAAATTGACTGTTATTAGGTACAAATGTTGCACTTGACATTGGCTTAGAAGGTAAAACTTGTGCTGGTGCAACATTTGACTGCTTTTCTTGCTGAAGGTTTAAAAGTGGTGTAGCAACCTGATTTCTGTGATACATTGTAGCTGAAGGGGCAACATCATTTGCTGGTGTAATAGGAGCAAATCGCCCCGGCTGGAAAACTAATCCGCGGAGTGTGGTGACGCTATTACCTACGCGTACTGAGATGAAGTACCCTGCATCAAAACAACCGTCAACGACACCAGAAACCATCTGTCCTATAATGTTGTTACTACCAACAATGCCTCCATCTTTTTGGATCGCTTCAACTGCATTTTGTTGAACATTTTTAATGGTTTCAGGTGGTGGAGGAGTCATTGGAGATTGTAAATTTCCTCTTTTAGCAACACCTCCATCTTTGCGTGGGCGGCCGCGCCTTCGCTTTGCTGGAAGGATTGTTGGAGCAGTGGGATTATTATCTTGTGTAGTTTGCTCATTCATCCTGAGTAAAGTATATCAAAATTCTATCATTGAGTCATTTACAAGAACTACTACAGTAACAATTGCGCCTCAGTCCCAAATCAAACAAATTGGGAAATTCTCACTTCTTTCATTTAGCTACTGAACTATGCAGTGTAATAAAAGGCAATAATTTCCTTTATGGAATCAAGACCAGTATCAAACTATGAATAAATAGACAAAGATTAAAAAAGTATGAGATAAAGATTAAGAACAAAAAACATACATGCAAATTAACTAAATAACTTCAAAATATCATTACTTATTTGGTTTTAGCAAGGCAAGGAGAAAATGACTGGTTTATTGCTACCTGCATAGGGTATTTCACTATAAATTATCTTATGTGGAATCCATATAGCCCCTTGAAGGAAATTTCAAGTAAACAAATTAAGCGGCAAAAGTTGAACCTCAAAAAAAAAAAAAAAGGTTAAGTCGAATGGAGACAACATTACAGTTGAAAAGATGAAATACAAGTCGAAATTTGACTATATGAATTTTCAATGTTCATTTTTCTCCTTTCCCGAGTAGTGATCATCCAATCTCATGAGACACAAGCCCACCAGGTCCTGATTTAACTTGTCGTCAAATAACCAGGTACAGATAAAAAAAGATGAATGTGACTAAGTAATCAGCTATGTAAAAATACATCCAAATCTTGATATCACCTATACATATAATTATCCTTGTTGAATTATATGATAGAGATTTTGAATTAGTCAAATTATGAATTTCATCACCTTTTCCAATTGTCACACCCTATTAACAAGGGAACTAGGGATCTTCTTCACTTTGGCTTTGAATGAACGAATCAATGAACATGTAATAATACATTATATATTAGATCTTGAAGAAAGAAGATAGAGAGGAGATCAAAAGGATTTACTTTTAAAACCAAAATTTCCCTATATGTGCTAGGGTTAAAAATTCATATGCACATATATAATACATTTCTATCATTTCTTTCCTAAAAAATTCAATTTACAGCAGATCTGTTATTCCATGTTTTTCACGTTTGCATCTATCAAGAATGTTAATAAATCAATTCATTGTATAAGTGCATTGATGTTTTACCCTAAAAAATTGATGTACAAGCCCTATGAAGAAAATGAAAATTACCTGTTTCTATATCTCACAAAAGAACTGATGGCGATAGAAATTCGTTTGAAGATTTAAAAAATATTATGTTTTTGCTTCAGAAGGAATTTCTTTTCTCCTTTGTTTTTTGAGATCCTTTTTCTAATTAAAATTTTTATATATCGAGTAAGCCCGTGAATATGAGAGAGGAAAGATAAAATAAAGGCGAGCTTTTGGTGGGATTGTAACGCCTCAAACTTAGGTCATGTTTGTTTATTCAAGATAAAAATGTCAGAATCTGAATAAATCTCTCTTGTTATTAAGAAGCTTCATTTACATTTTAATACGGCATAATTAAGATTATTTATTTTTGGCCATATGAATGTGTGTAATTTATTTTTATTAAAAAGCTAACAAATGTTAAATTTAAATAAAATAATACCTATAAATTACATACATCCACATAATATTAGAAGAAAATCAATTTACATGGCGCTATAAAAGTTATTTATTTAATAGACAAACTATAAATTTAATGCGGATTGTCGATAATAATAGTTGTAAAGTGGTGGTTGACGGTGATTATGGTTTATAAAGTGGTGGTTGATAGTGGTTGCAATTGGTGATCGTTCAATAGTGATCAGAGGTGATTATTGTATAATAGTAGTGGATAATGAAGGTGGTTGATAGTAATTGTAGTTAATGGTAGTAAAAATGGTACAAAATCATAAGTTATAGCTTGAATAGAAGAAATGCCTCTATAAAGATCTCCTGCATTTATACTACTGATTTCATATGTCTTAATATAAAGATCTCGTGCGAAATGGGAATATAACTAAAAGTATATCACAAAATTGCACCGGTTATCCTCTTAAGAATCTGGCCTTTAATATTTTTTTTTTATTTTGATTTTATTACAAAAGTAAGCTCCTTCTTTATTAAGAATACCATAATTTTTTAATAATGGAAGCATTAAATTCTTGTTTGGGTAGAAACTGAAAGTTAATAGTTGATTATTGTTAAAATCATTCTAATGTTGATAATTTATGCTTAATATTTGGTTCAAATACTGAATTAGTGATTTGTTTAAAAAATATCAAAACTCCATTATTAGTCCTTAAAAAGTGTTGAAAAAGACAAATTAGGTCTTCGTGATTTTGGTGTTATTTGACTAAATTATTGTTTGAGGATCGTTTGTGTTGGTATTTGGAGGTTTTGTTTCAAATTTGAGATCATTTGGAGCAGATTTAGAGTTGTTTGGTCGATATTGGAATTGCAGTCTCAAAGAACACTTGGTTAAACAACACAAATAAATTATGCCAATCGGATAGACTTTGATAAATAATTTAATGGATAGGTCAGTAGCAGATAATATAAAGTCATATGCCAATTTGGTAGAATTTAATGAACAATTGGACAAGTACAAAATCATGCCCCCGATAGAATTTGTGAAAAATTTAACAAATAGATCGAATTTAGATAACATAACGTCATACCGATATGGTAGAATTTGGTGAACAATTGAACAATTACAAATTTATGCCAACCAGGTATAGTTTGTGAATAATTAACAATATAGATAAAATAAATATAGTATTAAATTTACCGATCCGATAGAGAAATCCTTACCGAACAGTAAATATCTATAGGACCATAAATCATTTTCTAAATACATTCAAAAATGAAAACAATATTTAAAGACCAACATTTTATAGGACTATTCCAGTCAATCACCCAAATGTATTTGTAATGGCGTAACCATCAAATCCCAATGGGAATTTATGATAATATCCCAAGTAAGTCCTAACTTATCAACCTCTAATCATTAATCATAGACTTATCAAAACTAGTTAAGCACATACACAAATCGAAAATCCAAATTAATAAGGATTCTTTCTCTTCAAGAATCACGCGCAAAGATTTCTTTTCATATTTATAAGCGTGATCAGCAACATTAGATTCACGACGGAAAAGAAATTTCATGGATGATGTAGCAAACAAAGCGATAAAAAAAAAAAAACATCTATATATATACAAGATTTCAGATATCTAAGCAAAAAGGAACCCTTTTTCAATGGGTATGGTTGAAATTCATCGAAAACGTATAGATGAATCAATATACAAAATTTGAGGAAGATTGGAGGTGATTTGGTATCAAAATTCGTAGGTAAAATCGAGTTCAAAAAATTCTACTGCGACATATGTATCAAACATGTATCTCACACAGGTATACATAGATATAGATGTGATATACATTTGAAACAAATATTATACATATGTGATACACAAATGATACACAGTGTGATACACCTATCATCTTTTTCCATGTTCATCTTCTACTTCGAATTTTCAATTCAAATTTACCTCAAATCTACCAAAGTATCCCAAAACTGAGGAAATTTTAACTCTTTAAAAGTATCTAATCTATTCCAATAACATCCACTCAAAGAATACAAAAAATTAATCTTTTTTAACTACAAATAACTAATTGGCTAACATTAATAATATTTTATGAATTGATTAATTTTTATTACTAACTTACTTATGGGTTCATATAACTGGTAATTTCCCCAATCCCAACAAGCAAGGAGTTATACTACAGATTAATTTCCTATTTCTTCTAATTCAAAGTAGTGACTTCTCATAGTTAAACCATCTCCGTTTCTCAAACTCTTCTATTCCTTTCTTTCAATTGGAATTACGTTTAATAATAATAATAATAATAATAATAATAATAATAATAATAATAATAATAATAATAATAATAATAATAATAATAACAACGTCTCAATTTCAAATAAATTAGAGTTATTTATATAAATCCTTACTGATTATATTTGCTCATTTAAATTCAACCAACATTATACAAAGTAATCAAATAAATATTAGAAGTACGAGAAAAAAAAGATATTTATTTTTTCTACTGGAACAACTTTTAATTAATTACTACAAGGAAGTAATTCCATTTCCACAATCCTTCAATTATCCCTTTACATAGAGGAAGTAACTTCCAGATTGGAATTACGTTATCCCAAATGTATAAGCTGATGACTACTGCACAAACAATATTTATCAAGTCACTGTTAGTTGTTTACCCCTAAAATAGTACAATTGAATTTAGATATTTATAGACAACCGAATCGACTTGATCCAAAATGATAAATAAATTAAATAAAAATGCACGATTTAGCGGTGAAATTGGGATAAGACAGTAGCTAGCTTGGTTCCGGGAGCAGAGCTTCCGAAGGCAGTGATAACAATATTAATAAGCAAGAAATAAAATATTATTGAGCTTTTGAACAATATATATAGCATAAGTTTGTCAGAAAATTCATGTCCCCGAAATGGCTGTCGAACTCGCTATTTATAGCTGTACCTAGGGAACAAGATCCTAGGATCAAGCCCCTCTTAAATGACAATTGTGGGAGCCATTGAAGAATGTAGAACGATAGGCTACAAATGCCATATTCTCTATAACGAACTATGTACTTAATGGTATACAATATTCTCCATTGAATGTTATCGGGTGGCAGGCATTTATTTGTCTTTATGACTAACATTTCTTTTGGGGGACAACCGAGATTGCTGCCCTCGGATTTGATTTCCACCTGCCTTGCTTTCCCTCTGTTTTCGGCTCCACGTGTCGCTCTATTATGTGAGAATTTAATATGAGCGTATTTTACCCTATACATATAGTCCCCCTGCTTTCCAGTGGCACATCCTTGTGTCACCGGGAAGTGGTGAAGCTACCAATACCTTTCTTGGCTGGAAAATCTCTAACCCCCTTTGAAAAGTTTTTGATGCTTGATTAGACGCACATTTCTCCGCATTTAATGCCCCGAACAAGCGTCATCTCACGATTCAACAACACTTTCGTCCGTTCTCGAGGTAATCATGGTCACGATTTTAGCCGCCTATTCCGTTACTTATACGCTTCAATCTCTTCTTTTACACTTCACAACTTATCGAACTCTCTCAAACTTTCTTTACTCAACTCACTCTTGCTTTCAACTTCCTTTAACCTTCTTCTCCAAAGAAAACCTTTATTTCATTCTGCTAACTATGGCCTCCTCTTCCAAAAAATCCAAATGAAAGCACTGATGCTGCTGCTGCTCCTATGGTGAGCACCATTATCCCCAGAAAGCTTTTTACGGCTAAGGACTTCGAAGAGAAATTCCTTTTTACTAACTCTCCCACATGAGCTGTTGGTGTATATCCTTCTTCCATTTGTCCTTCTAGCATCCCTGGTGTGAAGGAAGACTGTGGTTTCCATGATTTGAACATCATTGCTCCTGATCTAGCGGAGCAGGTAACATTTCTTAAGAAGGATTTTACGTAAGTTTACAGGTACCCCTTCACTTTGGTCCTGTTCTCATTAAGCGGCGGGCTTGACTCCGTTGTCTTGGAGTTTTACTTCCGTTACTAGGTATGCTTGGCACAGGTGAGCCCTTTTATGTGGCGGACGGTAGCATGTTTTCGACATCTATGCTAGGAGACGGGGGAAGAGCTCTCCTTGGCTCAACTGATGAACCTTTATTCCCCCAAGATTTTCCTTGGGGGAATGATAAATTTCAACAAACGTGGTCACCGTGCTTTGCTCACCAGCATGGATGACGACAACAACCGCGAGTGGATGGAGCGGTTCGTTGTAGTTGCCACCAGGGAAATCATCCCGACCACAACTCCATCCTTTTCCGAATCATGGAATCGTACACGTAAGTTCAACGTCTGTCCTTTTTTTTGGTTAAAGGTTGTTCCATGCTATGATTGATCCTTCTTTTTTCATTATCTCAGCAACTCGGTGGACACCACCAAGGATTGAAGTCTTGGACCAGTGGGTCCAGAAGATTTTGGACGTCACCACGTTCAAGACCCCCGCTGGAAAGAACTGGCCCATAAGTACGGGTGGAAGGCCAAAATCCATCGTAAGTTGAACTTACCTACTTTTTATTTCACATATATGAAAACTATCTAACTTCTCTTTTTGTTGAATTCAGGTCTTCTGCAGGGTTCTGTTACGTCCCCGAGGAGGACGTTTTGGCTAATCCTACAGATGCGAAGAGGTTGCTACAGAAGGACTTCGTTCGAACGGGTGTCGTCGGACCTGCTTCCGGTGCAAGTGCTTTTTCTCGGAGTCCCCTCCCGGACGGAGAATAAGCAACAAAAAAGGCAACGTTCCTCTATGGCCGAGGGTAAAAATAAAAAGGCGAAGAGCACCGCGCCCGATCCAGCCGCACACATTGTGGTGATCAATAATGGTGGAGGAGCCAGTGATGAGGGGGCTTCTCTACATAGAAGACGACGACCTTCACCAGTTCTCAATCTGTTGAGCTACTTACACCAACCGAGGACGACGTCTAGGCGCTCTGGGGGGAGCGTGATACAATGGAAGATGCCAACTCTCGCTTCTGAGTCCCAGTCGCTGCTCTCGGTACCGTGAGTTTTCTTCTGTATTTGGTTGATGAAAAACCAATAACTAGCACTGATTTTGCCGCAACTGCTTCTCAACCTACAACACCATAAGCTTCATTTGCTTCTTCGCCAACCTTGCCTTATCCACTTGCAACCGCTACATCATCTCCACCGTCCTTAGACACTCGAGAGGAGGATGTCACTCTTCCCCAGTCTCCAGTCCGTGGGAATTTGGGGCATACTATTTGACCCCTTCGGCAGATCCTCAGAGGAGGAGGATCGTCTCTATCTCGGTCTCTACTGAGTGCCATCTACTGTCCCAGCCGGTGGAACTTGCCAACTACCTAAAGCCTCTGGCTTCAAAGGAAGATAGGAATAAAATACATTCTCTCTCTGGGGAGTGTATGGTAAACAATGCCATGCCCAACGCAGCAGCGGTATGATTTTTATTCCTTCTACCATTTTGTCTAACTTTGCTATGTCAGGATTTTTTATTTGAACTTTTGTTTTGCAGGCTAACTTCCTTGCTTCTGAGGGCCTTCAGAGGTTGATCCTTGATAAAGAGAAACTTACCTCTGAGAGGGATCACTGTTGGCCGAGCGGGATCAAATTTGCTACTCACCTCCCGGAACTGGAAGCACAAGTTGCCGAGACCGTTGAGTTGGGGGCTCGGTTACAGTAGAGCGAGCAAGAGGTGGTGACCCTCAGCCAAGAGACTGCCTTGTTAAGGATACAATTTCAAGAGGCCAAGGCAAATTGGTCCAAGGTCTAAAATGTTGTTCTTGCTACTGCCGATTATGAGGTTGCCTCTACTAAAAAGAATAAATAATTTGGAGGTAGCCTTGAACTCCAAACCTGAAGAGGTTGCCGCTGCGGAGGAAAAGCATGCTCAGATGGAGGAGAAGTATAAGAAGGTCATGGAGCATAATAAAGTTTATAACTCCACTATCCGTGGCCTTGATGTGAGCCTTCAAGCTAGATCCGAGCGGAATAACCTTTCGACCGATGTTGACAAGATTAAGGAAGAGTTTCAGCGTCGAACAACTTTCCTCATTGTTGAAAAAACATATTCTATGTACATCATGAGGAGAAAAACATTGAAAGATGCCAAAGTGAGTGTCATTGACTGATGCCGAGATCGCCATGGCCCGTGTACTGGAGTCAACTGCCTGAAGGGGTCTCCCCGTTCAATCTGATGTGACTGATTCCTCTAGTTTCGGTTATGAGTTCTTGAGAACTGAAGAAGAACTTGAAAGGGATGATGATGAAGGTCAAGACCTCGAGCCGGCAGCAGATCCACCTATTTCTCCTGGGGGTGCAAATAATTCTCTTCCCCTAGATTCTGGGATGCAGTAGTTTAGCTTTTTTGCTTTCTTTCCTTTTTGTTTTTTACTTCATACTTTTGTACTTGTGGTGCTTGGCACGTTGTTATATAGAAACTTTTTCGTTTAAGTATTGTGCAAGTTTTACTCTTTGCGTCGAGTTATGCAAGGCTTCGAGTGCATTTTTCCTCGATAGCATTTGGATTTTGGGCATAAGTTCTTTTGGAATCAACCCTTTACTGTGAGGGTTTCATAAGAGACGGCCCTCTAATGTTTACGGTGCTCTTAAAGAGGATGTCTCCTATTCATTTTGGCACTAGCATTTAAAGTACTTGATTAAATTTTAAATAATAAAAATTAATTCATTGTTTGGACAAGAAACAAGATAAAAATAAAAGTACTTTACTTTATTCCTTCCATTTTCAAAAGCACATAAGCATTCGTTATGCTAAAAAGAAATTGTCACTACTTGTGGCTAATTTGTACAAATTATTTCTAGGGGACTAGCCGCGCAGTCCCCGGTCCTAATGATAAAACTTTGTTCTCAAATTTCGTAGACCCGGCTGATATGGCAGTCATGTTACGGTATTCCCATATCACCCCCCCCAGTGTTCGAATGCGAAGAATGCGAATTTGAACATTGGAAGTCTTGCTCCATTGAAGATTCTACTAGTGAATGGTCGGATAATCTTTGGTTCGATAGCAAGCTTCGCTTCTCGTTAGGAACTTTGATACAGAGCCAAAGATTACCTAACCACCCCCCATCCTTTCCCGGTGACAGCCGAAACCCGGTAGGGGCCTTCCCACGTTGCACCTAGCTTTCCTTCATTGATCTCCTAGGTGTTTTGAGTTACTTTCCCCAAGTCTCCTACTTTTAAATAATGGAGATTGGCTCTTTGATTGTAGTATCTTTCCATTCTCTGTTTTTGGGCCGCCATCCTTATAGGTGCCAAGTCCCTGGATTTATCGAGCAGCTCCAATCTGACTAATAATGCTTCGTTATTTGCTTCTCCATCTGCCCGGAAGTATCTCATGGTAGGTTCTGCTACTTCCATGGGGATCAAGGCTTCTGCACCGTATACGAGAGAGAAAGGTGTCTCTCCCGTGCTCGATTTGGCTTTTGTTCGATACGCCCATAGTACTCTTGGTAGCTCTTCGGGCCATTTACCTTTGGCTGCTTCCAATCTCTTTTTGAGATTTTGGATAATCACTTTGTTTGTTGATTCTGCTTGACCGTTTACGCTCGGGTAATAAGGTGATGATGCGATTCTTTTGATTTTTAGATCTTCAAGTGATTTTATGACCTTTGCGCCTGTATTTTGTTGCCCGTTGCCGCAGGCTATCTCTTTTGTTATCCCGAACTTGCAAATTATGTTCTCCAACTGGAAATCTACCACTTCACGCTCGCCGATTTTCTGGTAAGGATCTGCTTCAACCAACTTAGAAAAGTAGTCAGAATAAAAAAAAATCTTACTTTACCGGGGGCCGGCGAAAGCGGACCAACTATGTCTATTTCCCACTTCATGAATGACTAGGATGATAGAACCGAGTGCAATAAATCTGCAGTTGGTGCACCAACGGTGCATGCCGTTGACATTTATTGCATTTCTGAACATAATCCTAGCGTCTTGTTCCATCCGGGGCCAGTAGTATCCTGTCCTAATTAGTTTTAATACCAAGGAGTCCGCACCAGAGTGATTTCCACAGATCCCTTGGTGAATTTCTCCCATGACGTAATTAGCTTCGGAGGCCCTAATATTTGGCATAATTCTCTATATTTTGATAGTAGTTTAACATCATTCTCAAGTGTTAGTGAATAGTTTAGTCGTTAAAACTCACCAAAATTGTGCCTAGTTGATGCTCTTTGGTCGATAGGGAATTGAAAGAATAATTGAAGGAATTTTTGAAGTTTTAGGACGAAAATCTGCTCAAATTAAAGAAAAGGACAAAGTGCAAAAACAACACATGTTCCCTCTAATATGCACTCAGCGTGCGCTCATCTGGACAAGATCAAATGTAGAACGCACGGTGCGCGTGGGGGTAGAAATTTCTGGGCACAAATTATAAGGGTATTTTTTTCTTTGGAGCAAATTTTACACAATACAAAAGCTTCTTTTTGCCTCCCCAACCAGAATCTCGACCTGGAAAGAAGAGAACACTACTTTCGAAGTAAGTAAGGGCTTGGAAGAGTCCAAAAACCATCCTAATCGAAGACTTGAAGAGTTTCTCTCAACTTTTCTTGTTTTTCGTTTATTATGGAGATTATTTTGAGAATAGTCATTATGTTCTTTAGTACAAACATGAGTAGCTAAATTCCTTATCTAGGGTATTGATGAACTCGTTGTTGGATAGTTTTGAGTAAATATTCCTGAATCATTGATACTTATTCTATTTGTTTGGCTGTGATTTTAATGAATTCAATTGTTTGAGCTCGCAATTGTTTATGCCCTATTTCTTGTTATTCTTGGAAAATATTGACAAGATTGGGTCAATCAAACAACAGTACTTCGGGCTGAATTAAGGAATTACTTAACCCGATTTAGAATCGTTACGGGGAAATCATGATTCGATTATGAACTAGAATTAGACGAGTTTATTATCTTGATTATTTTGGGAAGAAATGGTGTCTTAGTAGTTGGGAAACTCTAGCAAACAAATTTAGGTCCAAGGTTGATAGAATAATGTCAAACAAAGTTTCAAGATTTCACTGAGAGTTAGCCCGACAATTGGGGGATTCTCTACCTTAGGCCTTTTTATCATCTACGAATTGCTTAAGTTAGTCTCGACTATTAGTTTAGTTTGTTGTTAGTTAGTCGAATCTAATTCATTAGTTAATATCCACAAAATCCATGTATATTTGTCCCTCTTTGTTCAACTTAGATTATTTAGTAATTGAGTCAACTAGAACGCTTCATAGCTCCATGTGCGATTCAACCCCGACTCATACTTAGGTAAATTATATTGCATACGATCGTATCATATCTCTTAACGAGGTGTGTTTTGGACGTCAACAATTTTGGCACTGTTGCCGGGGTGCTAACAATTTAAGTTTTAGTTGATAAAATAAAATTGCCAAGTGTTTAAAGTTGAACTTTTTTATTTTAAATTGCCAAGTGTTTAGGTTGTTTGGGAAGTAAGCATACATGCTTTGGTCCAAACTTGTGAATACTTGTATAGTCATTTTTCTTATCTTTGTTTATTTTCTTGTTTATTTTTCTTGTTTATTTTCTTAGTTTTTTTAAAATGGCATCATATAATAAAAATTGGTTGGATGGTAGTTGTTCTTACTTTGATGACTCGTGTCCTTATTATGGAGGATCACACTCATGGCAAAGTTGTTTAAACTCACCCAGATGTGGATTGTGCACACAATCTCAAACTTATGAGTGGAGTATATGTAATAGGTGTGGTGGTCAAAATGGTCATTTTGGCAACTGTACTTGTTTGTTCTTCCCTTTCCTGAACCCCAACTATGATGATTTTACTTTTGATTTTGACATATATAGGGCTTTGGATGTGGAAGAAAATGAGCATGGGCAAAATGGAGAATTCAAACTCATGATGAAGTGCCTACGTAAAGAAAGAAACTAAGAGCAAAAAACCCCTTAGAGGAGAATTTGGAAAATAGTCTCCAAAATGGTTTGGAGCTTAAATTAAGAATTGAACATTCGCCAACAGACTCTATGCTTGTTGGTGATGCAGGAAAAAAATTGGAATTAGAGTCAACCGGCATAATTGAAAATAAGATTGAACTTGACTCTAGTTCGAGGGAAAAAGAGGATGTCAAGATTCGGACAAAATTACAATTTGGAGGCTTGATATCTCATTCCAAGCATTTTTCGACATTGAAATTGTGTGGTGATATGGGAATTGAACCACATGAAACAATGAGGGATTGCGAAGAGGAAAGGCAAGGGTCGTACATTTTGAGGTCAAAAGGCATAAGACGACAAAATAACATTCCTCACATGAAAGCCAAGAAATAAAAAATGAAGCAAAATGTGTGCGGTTTTTTCATCTACTTACCACCCCCTGACGCTCGTGGTCACAAACTTGAGTCCAAGTTAGGCTCCCAATTCATATCCTCCAAGTGGAGAGAAAAGTGCGGTGAAAGTTGTAGGAGCAACAGAGTTAGAGCACTTGTTGACCTCGCGGTGTAGGGTTTCACCCCCTGTTGCAATTTATCACTCTCAATCCCATGTACCTTGTTATTCTATGATGAGATATGATTGCTGCTACTACTTTTGCTGTTACTGCTTCTCTTGGCGGCATTACTACTGGCTCGATGCCAGATGGAGCCACCACTGAGCCACTACTGATGTGACAGTTTAGGGAAGTTTCTCTACACCTTACTTGTTTTATTTGTGTGCATTGGGGATAATGCACAATCATAAGTGTGGGGTAGGAGTCTGCTATGTTTGTGGTTTTTATTCATTTTATTTTTTTATTCTTCTTGGGTTTTCTTTTCCATGATTCTTTCTCAGTGAGCTATTTTTTTGAACCGGGCATTTTTAGAATATGAAAAACAAATTGTTTTAAGGATAGTTTGGAACCTTTATATGAAGCCTTCTCTAAGTGTCATCAAGTATGCTTGAATTTTCTTTTTCATCTCATACTTACATATTGAGGGTTGAAATTGAATGAACTCTGAATTCCATGTACATAGAGTGGTGAATTAACTTGCCCGACTTGTTGTTTGAGGCAAAATCCTAGGATGTTCTAAAGTTAGGAAATGATTGTATGCCATCTTTGTCTAGTCACACGAGATTAATTGACCTACCTACAATAGTAAATTACCCCTAGATAACCCCTTTGTGCCTAATGACATGTTCACCTTCTTTTTTTTGATACCTAATGATGCCCCTTAGCCTGTGAAGTTAATTGCATAAATTCTTACTCTATTCCCTAATGGCACACGTCACTTGAACATTGTGAAAATACTTAGAGTGTGAAGGAAGTAGTGTGAGAAACAAAAGAAAACGGATGTCAATTGTGCTTTTTAGTGCAAAATAGAAGCAACATTAATGACAGATCTTGTATTGTTGATGTGTAACTAAAGTATGAATTTTATGAACATGCCTAAAAAATTGTTGAAGATATGCACAACCTTAAGAGATATGTATGCAAGGTGTCGTGCCTCATTTTCTCGCAAAAGCGGGTTTCGACGTGTGACAACTCATTTAAAGGAGGTACTAAAAGCGAAGAATCTCCATCTAACGATTTTAAGGTGCGTTAAGGCATCTATTTGTAAATAACCCTATTTTAACTAGTCCGTGTCACCAAAGATCGGGTAAGAGCTCAAATTACCTCAAAGAGAAGGTGTTAGGCACTCTTCGAGATCCACAACTGTGGGTCCTATTCAAATTTTAAACTATGTGGATTATGTAATTAAGCTAGGTGATCAAATAGGCAATGAAAAATATAGAAATTGAAGACTCTTATTATAACACATAAGAATAAATAAACGGTACAAGTCTTAAAGATTACAAGTGTACAACTGCATTGGTCTATATTAAATAACTAAGTGTAAATAACAAGCATATAAAGGAAAGAGGGATGAGGGGGGGATCCTAAGTTTTTTAGCCTAAGGATCACCCCGTGCAACATAAATAATACTTCGCAACTCCCTTAAGGTAAGGGTTGCTCATAGTATTCAGTGGGCACTGACTATCATCTCCTGCTACCCATTACTATGTTGAAGTTGTTACTTAAAGACACTCTAATTCAATTCTAAACCGTATCTATGCGTGCACTACCCGTCCCATACCTATGGTCCAGGAGGCTTTGGACCTACTATGAGGTAGTTCTAAATTCAATTTAGGTTGCTCAAAAAATAAAAAAGCTAGGCGACATTCAAAACAGATAGGACTTCACGTAAAGACAATTAAAGGCCCAAGTTAGCCTCCACACATAAACAACAAATGCACGCGGCATAATAGACAGTAGATAATTTTAGAATTAAAAAACTTAGAGTCCTATAGGCATGGTTTCTAGGTGATTTTGAATTTCAACACCGTATATGCAACGTTAATGTTCTAAATGGCCTAGGCGAGGAGGCAGTAAACTATTTTGCAAACTCAAAATTATTAGCACTGATTTTACAAATATGCGTCTTAGGTAGGTGACATCGTCCTATATACATTATATCTAAAAATTGCGTGATTAAGTAGTGAAATAACTTTGAGAGTCCAATATTGACAACGTTAATTCCCTGGCAGTTCTTATGCGAGTGACAACATCCTATAGGCAGGATTTCTAACAATTGACAATTACTCTTGATTTTATAACACTTTACTCTTATAGGCATGTCATCTAGGCGGGGTAGTGTAATGAAAAACAACAGAAGTAGTTGATTAAAAGATTAGTGTCCTATGGTCATGATATCTAGATGGGCAATACACTAAGAGTAATAGAATAAATTGACCAATTGATTATTTGAAGTCCTATAGGCATGACATCTTGGTTAACAAAAGCATATGTTATACATCCTATAGGCATGCTGTCTAAATGCACAATAATATGATAGAATCGAGTATGGCAAATACCTAAACTAACGTGTTTGAACAGTGTACAAGTGAGGTGTGCATGATTCCTATAGACATGATTTCTATTGATGTGCAGAAATAAAGCAAGTTAAACAAAGTAGCACATAAAGCATGTAGACCCTATAGGCATGTTTTCTACCCTTTTATGCAAATATTGGAATACCCAGCCCCCTTTCATTAATCTCCCAATTCGTTATTACAAATTATTAAAGGCCCAAAGGACATAGTATAAACCTAAATACGACTAGTTACAGGATGAAACAACTATAAGCCCAATAGAACAAACACAGACCCAATGCAGAACAACCCAGGGATATCCCCCAAGCCTTCAATGGTCTTAATCTTCACACAACAAGAAACGCATACACCACTTATCCTAGCAACTGAGTTCCATGCTCAAACCCAACAAGTAGGGCCCAACACTAGGCTTAACGAATAATCTTACTTACCCAAACCATTCCAAAATCAGCCATACAGGTGACAAAATACTCATAGAATTAACTAAACAACTTAAACACTTTAGTTCTTAGAGCTGTAGCTAATAGCTCTGGCTAAGACACCTAAATAGAACCAGGCTAAATTGCAAGGTACACAGGGCACATATAAGACAGGTTTATGCTTATAATGCTGGAAACAAAGTTTGAGAGTGATATGATAGTAAACCATTCCACAAAGTTTCAAAATAAAGCATGATTCAGAATCAACCTAGGGAACCTTAGTTGAAGGTCTAGCAGATTCAAGGCAGAAACAAACAAAGCACAGTCATCACTTGAAAGTGTCCATCATGAAAACTCAAAGGAGCAACTTAACATAATCTTACTTACCCAAACCATTCCAAAATCAGCCATACAGGTGACAGAATACTCATAGAATTAACTAAACAACTTAAACACTTTAGTTCTTAGAGCTGTAGCTAATAGCTCTGGCTAAGACACATAAACAGAATCAGGCTAAATTGCAAGGTACACAGGGCACGTATAAGACAGGTTTATGCTTATAATGCTGGAAACAAAGTTTGAGAGTGATATGATAGTAAACCATTCCACAAAATTTCAAAATAAAGCATGATTCAGAATCAACCTAGGGAACCTTAGTTGAAGGTCTAGCAGATTCAAGGCAGAAACAAACAAAGCACAGCCATCACTTGAAAGTGTCCATCATGAAAACCCAAAGGAGCAACTTAACATAAATAACTCATGATCGAGAAATTGCTTAATGGAGCAGGGAAAAACTCTAGCATGTTGAATATTAATCGCAATATAAGAACATGTCAATTTTCAGAAGCAAGCAGGCTAGTACTGGACCTGGCACTGGTTGGCGATACATGAGAGGAGAGGATGGTTATGAGGTTCACCGTAAGGTCTCAA
This sequence comes from Nicotiana obtusifolia, assembly GCA_002018475.1. Lineage (NCBI taxonomy): Eukaryota > Viridiplantae > Streptophyta > Magnoliopsida > Solanales > Solanaceae > Nicotiana > Nicotiana obtusifolia. Next base: position 36,265 of record MCJB01032025.1, on the reverse strand, counting down.
ATAATATTGAAGAGCACAAGATTGCATAAGTCGAACATACATTAGAATTTAAATGGCATGGAAACAAGCCTTAGCTCATCAGTACAACATCAGGAATTTAGCAGGTTGGACAGGAATGTCTTTACAAGGTTTGAACCACATGCATTGATTTATTACAAAGATAAGAGACAAGGCAGGGAACATGCATTAGTTTACAAGTAGCAGGAAAAGCATGTTTGGGCTAGTACCATGATCAGGAGTTAATTCTAGGGAAATATTAAGTTGCACATGAATGACTCAACAATTATTAGAACAGGTTCTGGGCATGACTCGACTCATCACGAGAGTACAGAACAAAGTAAGAAGCTGAATTCAAAATAAGCAATAATAATAAGCATTCAAACATATACATTAGAGCAAACATGCTTAAGAAAACAGAATCAAGGGAACATATAGGCAAATTCGAGTACTAGAAGGTATAAAGCCTCAAAAATAACTTCATAGCAGATAATAGCATGTTGGTTCACAAAAATCTCAGAGACATAGATATGCAAAGCAGAAACTCAAAAGAAAAGAACATGAAATTGCAAGAGTCATATGTGCTTACCAGTTACAGATTAATGAACAAGTAAACAAGAGGAACAATTTCAGCAACACTTCAATGTAAAAAACGAATAGTAAAGCCCAGGAATCTCAGTGCGTCAGAGTTCCCACGGGTTTCGAATGAACTCCAGGCAGTGCTCACACTGAGAAAGGTTCGATAATCGGATTCCGGTGGCCTTGGCTTTCAGCCGGCCAAGAGATTGAGCCTCAGAGTAGTATATGACGAGTAAGAATAAGAAAGTAGTAGTAATTTTCAATTGAAAAAGTCTCTCTAGAGGAATAAGGGGAAGGGTTTATATAGTAGCAAAATTAAACATGCAAACATGAAAAAAAAGTCGATTAAACACAAATAAGGAAAGAAAAGCATGCGAAATTGATTTAGAATCAATTTAGGAGAAAAATCAGGCAAACCCTAGTTCAAGAGGAGAACACAGATGGTCAAAATATCACTGAATCGGACCCATATAGCCTGGTGGTGAGTGTATCCAAAAGAAATATCGTTTATATCTCAAAACTTAAAGGTGATGGTACTTGATTTGGGAGATTAGTACTTGCCAAAAATAGGGCAAGAACTATGTAATACCATAGTCTTGTAAGAAAATACGAGATATTGCATATAAGGTAAGGGAATCATGGATTGATTCCATTTTGGGGCTGGATTTGTAGAAGATTCGGAGATACGGCGGCTAGGGTTCGTCAGAGAAGAAGAGAATAGAGAGGATTTAGGGGCAGCGGACAGGTAAAATGAGGTTAGAGTTCGGGTGAGGTTAATTAAAAAGAGGAGGTAGTTTATGGGCTGTTGATCTCTGAGATGAACGGCCAAGAATAAAAGAAAGAGTGCGACGAGTCATAGAGACGAGCGCGACTGGCTTTGTAAAGGGGTTGTTTGGTTTGGGCTATTGAATGGTTAACGGAGATGTGCCAGCTGTTTTGGGCCCCTCGATTTGGTTCGAAATTAGCTCAAAATTGGGCTACAATTTAAATACACGAAATTCATAAAAACTAAATTATCAGAAATGACTAATAAGTAATAAAAATATAATTCATGCAGTAAAATGCTTGAAAGTAACAACTTAACATTATAAAAATACAAGAAATGCTATTTTAGTTTAAATGATATAATAAATACAATTATGTATAGAATATAGACTATTTTTGCTAAATTGTGTAAATAGCTTAAAAATATAAATATAATTATATAAGATAAGGTAAAATATTATGAAATATATATGTGGATGCAAATAATAAATTTGGAAGATTAAGTCATCACAAAATATTTAAAGAGGTAATTAATACATATTTAAATGATTTAAATGCAAGAAAATCAATTTTAAAGTTATAAAAATTAGGAAATATTATAGAAAATACGTATATGACTCTTGTAACTTGGTGATGGTGCATGAATCATATTTTAAAAGCATATATGACCTTTATAAAAATATGAGGGCAAAATTGGGTATCAACAACTGCCCTTCTTTACCAGGAAATGATGAAAGAGTTGTCGGGTAAAGAAAATGAAGACCAATTTTGTCCAAAGTGAGTGAGAAATGATGTGTTGTGAAAAAATGAGGGCCGAACCCTGGTTCTTGAGTTGCCTATATATCCTTGGGGTTACGAGTATGAGCACGTAATTTTTGCCCGAAATAAAAATCACTCCTAAAAATTCCAAAATAGCTTTTATAGAACTTTATAACTTCATTTCTAGAAAATACAAAAATAAAAAATGCTTTAATCTTTTTTTTTATTTTTCTATACTCCTAGGTCCAACTAGTTAGATAAGTTGTTAATTTACACTCTAATTAGCTTAATTTTTAGACAAGTCAGTAAATAGGTTAATTTTGTAATTTTAATTTTACATATTAGGTTAATTAATTAATTGGCTAATTATCAAAATGAAGAAGAAAAGAGAAGTTGGGCTGATTGGTCTTTCAGTGGAAGTGGGCCAAAACAATTTCAAAGGGCCCAATTGTGCTAAAAATTTGTCCCAAACCCATTCCAAATGACCTAACCTTTTCCCCATTAAAAAAGAGGGGGACAAATACTTCTAAATGGGGAGAATCCTAGGAGCTTAAGTGAAGAAAAAGTTGCGCAACAGCCATCATTTTTGGGACGGAGAGAATCTGGAGCCTTCTCTTCTTCCTCACCACACGCTCATCTTCTTCCACTCTCACTTCCACCATTAACGTCAAGCTCATTCTTCAAAATCACCCAAACACTATATAAATAACCACCCAAAACTCCAAAAAAAAAAAAAGAACTTAAAAAAAACAGTCATGAATACCAGCTGTACCACCTCTAAACCAGCCCCAAAAACACACCTATAACTCCATTTTCAATCACATAAAACCCCACCTCAATGTCGTATAATTCTCCAACTGAAATACTAAGAAATGCAGCCATGAAAGGCCACAGGACATCTCTCTCCGCGCTCCATTTCGATTAAAATTTTAGTGAGGGTCGACGAGTTTTCTGCTCTGAAGTTAAAGTTGAAGTCGAGTATGTTGTCCGAGGTCATGAAGTTCCAATCAAGGTCCCTCAGTTTTCAAAGTTGCTGTTAGACGATTCTCTTTTCTTGTAAACAACTTTGTTGTAAGATGTTTTAAGTGGGAAAGCAATAAAGGACTGTTTAACCGAGCTCCCTCCTTCATCTTTGTCTTTATTTAGCCGCTTCAACCTCTTGATTCAGGCATTAGGTACATGCTTATGAACTTGCATTTATTACTTAAATGAGAAGTGCTTATTTTCTGATGAGATTTTATTTATTATTCAATTATGCTGCTTATTTCTGATGAGATTTTATTTATTATTCAATTATGCTTTTGTTCTTTGATTAGTTGACTGCTAGATCTAAATGCTGTTCAATCATGCTAATTTGTTAAAAATTAGTTGATTTAAATGTACCTTTGTTAGTATCAATTTGTTAATTGTTACTCACATAATTAGCAAATCTGATATGATTCTATGTTCCCAACAATTGTAATTAACTTTAGTAAGTTCATAAGAAGTTGATTCCGGAGTTTTCCGAAGAGGACCAAAAATGAATAATGAAACGTTGAAAGAAATAGGCAAAGAATTGCTCAGTTGAAATTATTTTGTTTAGGAATTTGTCGATAATCGAATACCTTTAATTTGTCCCAGATTTGGCAGGTTTAAAGTGATTGTCGTAGTTTAAAAATAATAGTGATTGATGTAATTACTTCTATGATTTCAAAATTCCTGGTCTATGTTGAATATGGGCTAGTGGGATTATATGTTTTTGAAAGTGATGGGTCTATTATTTGGTCTCAGCTTGAGCCTATGAATAAAATAAGAGCTCAGGTGAATTTTGAAATTAGCTTTAGGCCAGCCCAAAGCACGAGAGCCTACTAATGTCTTGCAGGCCCATTTCGTGTATAACAGTTGAGTCACACCTCTACCACAAATAATTCCATATCCATAACTTATTGCCTCACGTAATCTTAAATTAGTTTAGAAAAAATAATTCTTAACACTCGCTAGTATGCTTTAGGTGCGTATTAATAAATAAATTATTGTGATTATGTACACGTTCGCGTGACATAGTTATGATTTCCAAAATTAAAACCAAGGTAAGTGTTCACGCGACTTTGGCCGAGCAATTTTAATAACTAATAGGCGTGATTAATTGTGTACACGTACGCGTGACATGATTTTAGCTCCCCAAATAAAGCGGATTTACACATATGTGATCCGTTTCAAAGATAATTTCTTAAAAGGCCATAATTAAAAGTGGTTAAAGGTAAATGCACATAGGTTCTAAAATACGTAATTAAATAATTAATTAAGCCAGGTATGATTAAAGCGACCGTGGTAAAATCACGAAATTCGGAAATGCCTAACACCTTCTTTCGGGTTAATAAAATTCCTTACCCAGTCTTCTGGTTTAAGCGGACTTTAAAATAGAGTCAAATTTCCTCGATATGGGATTTTAAAATAAATCGGTGACTTGGGATAATTATCCCAAGTGGAGTCTCTAATTAAATAAATGATCCCATTTCGAATAATGTCCAGGAAAAATGAGGTGTGACAACTCTAACGACTCCTTTGGGGATCTAACTTAGAATCTCTAGTTAGGGTTCATAATTCGAGCTTGTTAATGTGATCTATACTTGACTTTCTTGATTGTTGATTTGTGGGCCTAATGTGCTAATTGACGCTTATTTACCGCATTGATATTATTTGAACTGTATTAAACTGTCTTCTTATGCCTCCCTTCTGAGTCTTCTAAAAATATGGTGCACATGTACGCGTGGCCCACTTTTAAGTTAGAGGTCATATCAAATAGAACAAGGCTGGATAAGTAACTAGGCCGGACAGACTATCATGCTCCCAGTACATTGCCCCTACCTCCGCTCGAGCTGTCCGCTTGGGTAACCCATGTCTAGAACACACCTCTAGGATTTCAAACCTAGAATAACACAGCCCTATGCCGGATCCCTAGTAGGAACATTTGTTTGTATCATGTGCATTTGACTTTAGGGACTCAACACAAGGGTTGGGTCCATCTAGGACAGGTGTACCCGAAATAAAAGACCATCCTGATGTGCCTTACGTGCTACTTGTGCATTTATTTGTTTCGCCTTGCATGTTGATCGGCTAGGAAAAGAAAATCAATGGAAAAATCAAGAGTGAGGTAGGAGAGAAAAATTTACCCGGTTCTGAAAAACTCCGGTATTTGGAAAAATCCTGAAACTCTGCCGAAATTTTTTTTTAAAAAAAAAGAGAAAAAAAAGGTCATTTCAAAAGGAGTCATGTTTTTGAAATGACTCCTTTTGAAATATTTTCAAAAATCATGTTTTCCTGTTATGTCAAAAATGACCGAAGTAGGCGGGTTTGATTCTCACCGGATGTGAAATACGTAAGCAATCCTCATCGGTTCCGGCCCTCAATTTTAAAAAAATCCAAAAATATTTTCCCTTTCCTTAAATCCTTCTTAGAATTCTTTCCTTAGAAAATCCAAAAAAAAGAATTATTAAATCCAAAAATATTTTCCTTCTTTTTCGAAGTCTTTCATTCTTAAAATGAACAAGAGAAAAAAATTCAATCAAAATTCGAAAAATATTTTCTTACTCCTTTAAGAAGTCTTCTTTTCAAAAATTTCCAAATAAAAAATCAAAAAATAAAAAAGAGCTTGCTTATGTACTTTATTCCCGATCTGATTCATGCAGTGTCATGATACGCAGGCAATCCCTGTCGGATTCGATCATTGCCATTAAATAAACTTAGTGAAAGAAAAAAAAAAGAAAATTGAGTAAAAAACGGAAAGAAAATAGTGACAAAAATAACAGAGAAAAAAAAAGAGCGAAAACAACAGAAAGAGAAAAAATCAAGATGAAAAAAAACAAAAAAAGAAAAGAAAGAAAGAGCACAAAATGAAAAGAAAAGAGGTACAGAGTGAAAAAGGGTTAGCCGAGATGAAACAACAACCGTTCAAACAATGGTAGAAGTGTTTAACTGTTTAGGTGCATTGCATCCCGACATGCGATTTCCTATCTGTTAAATGTCTCAAAACTAACAAGGTTGTAGGGTGTACAAATTAGCCAGTTTCTGTTCAGGGGTTGGTTTTTGTTGGTAATCTGGCTTCTCATCCTTACTTCACAAAATCCAAAGGCACGGTTCCTATGGCCCCCGAAAGTCATCTACCAATTATCGATCCCGAGGATAGGCCGACACCGACTATTCCACAACCAGAATCAGCAACTGCTGAAGAGAATAGGATGATGTGTCTCCGTATGTTGGAAATGTGGGACGCCTGGTCTAATGGTAGGGAACCGGTGAGTGCAATTCCTGCATTCCCTAAGTTGATCCCCAGGTTAGGTGGGGCTACCAACGTCCCTGTGCCCAACCTGTTCATCGCGTGCGGATACCCTCCATTGCCGTTTAACGATCCTGGCATGCCTTCTTTGGTTCACCCCCAGGTGCCGGCTTCAAAGGCACCACCATCAATGTTCTCTGCAGCACCAGTCTGCATCACATCACAACTAACTATACCACGGCCGTATGTTGAGCCTCCAATATTCACCTTTTAGGGTCCACAGTTTCAACCAGATATAACATACATGACCCCATACTCATTTACTCAACCACCGCAATATGATTTCTCGGTGGAGCAAGAAAAGGTTGTCAAGAATCCCGAGCAAGAGGAAATGGCTCAAAAGATGAAAAGCCTGGAACAAAGCCTGAAAAACATGCAAGGCTTGAGTGGCTAAAAGAGTGTCTCATAGTCCGACCTATGTATGTTTCTCCATGTCTATTTGCTAGCTGGCTTCAAGATGCCCAAATTTGAAATGTACGACGGGCATGGAGTCCCGGTCACTCACCTGAAACGATACTGTAACCAGCTGAGGGGCGCTGGTGGAAAAGAGGAGCTGTTAATGGCTTATTTTTTAGAAAGTCTCACCGGAATTGCTTCCGAGTGGTACATCAATCAAGAAATTACTCATTGGCACGTGTGGGACGATTTGGCCCGAGATTTTGTTTGCCAGTTCCAGTATAATGTGCACATTGCTCCCGACAGAAACTCGTTGTCCAATATGAAAAAGAAAACAGCAGAAAACTTCCGTGAATATGCTGTCAAATGGCACGAGCAAGCCACCAGGGTAAAGCCTTCAATGGACGAAGCTGAAATGGTTATGGTCTTCCTACAGGCCCAAGAGGCGGACTACTTCCAAAACATGATGTCTACTATGGGTACACCGTTCAATGAGGCTATCAAAATTGGGGAGGTGGTAGAAAATGGGTTAAAAACGGGCCGGATCTTGAGTCATGCTGCCTTTAATGCCACATCACAGGCCGTTCAGAATGGTTCTGGGGGTTTGACGAATGGAAACTGGAGAGAAGAGGGAGCCATGATGGCTTCGAGCTCGAAGGGGTCCCGCAGGGCATTCAACCTATCATATATGCTTCCTAAGGTCCCACCACACTATTATCCCCATCAAGATGCTGCTTATGCCGTGGCAATGCCTCCCTATGTGGTGATGAACGCGCAACCTTACATGCGGCCACATCATTATACACAAAACCGAGCTCCACCTCCCAGAAATGCCCATCCCTACCAAACTCCATAATTCCCAACCAAATATTCCCCAATTCAATCCTCGACCAAGAGAGCCTCTCAGAAGGTATCAGTTTACCCTTATTAGTGAATCATATTCATGTTTATTTCAAAAGCTAATCGGGCAAGGTTTGCTGCAGCCAGTGGCCCTGAACCGGCCAAACCTTGAGTCCCCCTCGCACCTAGCTGATGTTAGATGTGAATACCACTCTGGAGCAGTGGGACATGATACAGAGGACTGTTGAAACCTCAAAAGGGCAGTTGAAGAATTGATGATCCAACTTTGAAAGCCACAGTAGCCATTGCCGAGACAGAAGAAAAGCCAAAAAACGGTCGCCATACTTGAAAGTTCCCTGTTAGACGGGAGTCTCGGTAGCTGGTCTTGCTATCCTTTCTGCGTCCGAATTATTTCAGGGTGTAATCCCGATGTTTTACTTTTATTCTCGTACTTTATGATGTAAACCCTTCTAACTTTAAAAATTAAAAAAAAATCAAATGAAATATAGGAATGTCTCATTTCTTAATCTTGTCACTTTTCTTATTCTCTTTTCAGTTCTGTTAATGCAGATTTTATTGACATGACTTGCTTGGGGACTTCATGCACTGATCCTAAATGTTGTCAGACCCCAAAATAATGAATCAAGAAACACATTATTTTGAAGACAAGGCTTGTAAGAAAATAATTAGAAAATTGGAATGAAGTTGAGATTCCCTCTCTTTGGATCATTATTGAAGTCAAGATTGAGGATAAAGATTGGGTCAAGAACCGATTGGAACAATTGAAACTGATTGATGAAAAACGATTGGTCGTAATTTGCCACGGTCAGTTTACAAACAAAGAATGGCTCGTATCTATAACAAGAAAGTGCGGCCCAAGAAATTTGAAATGGGCAACTCGTTTCGATACGTATCCTCCCGCATCATGAAGAATCTAAAGGAAAATTGGCTCCAAATTGATGCAGTCAAAAGGTACTATGTTTGATCCTTTATGCAGCTTTAATGCTCTATGATTGGGATGACGAAGGCTTTCATTCTCGCTGCCGAAACACCATTAACCCTTTTTGCCAACTCTTTGAGCCGGTTACCCTTTCTTTGATTACCTTATTTGGAAACTGAAGGTGTTATTGAAAAAAAAAAAAAAAAAAAAAAAAAAAAAAAAAAAAAAAGAGAAGAAGAAGTAAAACAAGAAAAAAATAAAAAAAAAAGGAAAAAGAAAAAGAAAAAGAAAAAGAAAATAGAAAAAAAACAAACAAATTGGATATAATGTTTCACCGACGATTTCGCCTGACAGGTTCCAAATTTGTAATTCAATCCAAATCCTTTTTACCCAAATCCTTTCAAGTCCTTCCGATCAATCGGCAAAGATATTCAAAATTGGAGGATACAATTACTTGGATTTGATGCAACAAAATGAGAGAAATAAAATGAGAGAGTCTTATTTATGAAAACCCTCACGGGCACCTTAAGACGATAGTAAGTAGAAAAATTAAAAATGAGAGAGTCTTGTTAGTGAAAACTCGCAAAGAGCACTATAAGGCGATGGTGAGAAGAGTAATGAAAGGGCCAGCTGGTGAAAACCCGCAAAGGGAACTACTGATCGAAAAGAGGATCCTCATAGCCATTGGCACCGACACAGTCCTAGGCAAGGTTTCTCGGTTTTGAGGCAAAAGTTGTGATGAATTTCTGAGAGTCGGACGGTTTACACAAATCAGGATCCAGTCCAAAAGGTGCCATGTTCATTGAAGTCCGTGTATACTCCAGATAAGTCATTCTTTCCTTTCCCAGAAAGGGACACCTCTTGTTTAAATTCATTTTCCATTCTATTATTTGTTTTTCTTTGAATCCCTTTCGGGCTAACTCTGTTCCAAAACTAAGGCGAAGAAGGGATGGCAAGACTGATTTACAGGGCTTTTGTTTGATACAAGATAATATTCAAGAAGGCACCTAGTCTCAGCAGGGGCATCAAGTCAACCACGACTGGCCTTGGTGGCTGATGCTTTGAAATAAAAAACACTCAAAAGGAGGAAATCAAATTGAAAGTGCCTACAAGGGCAAAATGAAGTTGAAAAGGTTAAGTCTCAAGTGGCTAACCATTCTAGCAAAGTTTGAAAAGCCAAAGGTTCCACAATACTCTGAAATTGAAAGTTTTGGAGGAAAGAGGTCGAAAGTGAAATGCCACAAAGGCAAAATGAAGTTGAAAAGGTTAAGTCTCACGTGATCAACTGTCATGTAAAAATTTTAAAAGTCAAAGGTTCTCCAAGGCCAGAAATGCAAGTGGTATTCAGGGAACAACTAGTGGCAGGTTGAAATCATCATCAAAAGAAGATGGGCCAAGATTAAGTGACTAAACTAAAAGCCGCAAAACCAACCACCGTTTCAAACTAATAATTGTTCTTTGTTTGAAAAAACAGGAAACAGGTGCAATCCAAAAGTAACCTTGCAAGAAGCAGGTGCAACCAAAAGAAATCACGCGGAGGCTAAAATAGCTCCGCAGCAGCAAAAACTCTAACACGGACGTCTTCTCCAAATTCCTTTCCGCATTTTACTCATTCTCTTTATTAAAAAAAAAGGAGAAAGAAAGAAAGTTCAAAATCATGGTTGCATAGTGTCTCCACTCCCTAGCTGCATTTTCCAACATAGGGTCTCCACTCCCTAGTTGATTTTATTTTAGACACAGGATCTCCATTCCCTAGCTTTTTTCCAACATAGGGTCTCCACTTCCTAGTTGATTTTATTTTAGACATAGGGTCTCCACTCCCTTAGTCTCTTTTTCAACGTAGGGTCTCCACTCCCTAGTCTCTTTTCCAACATGGGGTCTCCACTTCCTAGTTGATTTTATTTTAGACATAGGGTCTCCACTCCCTAGTCTGCTTTTCCAACAGAAGGTCTCCACTCCCTAGTTGATTTTATTTTAGACATAGGGTCTCCACTACCTAGTCTGCTTTTCTAACATAGGGTCTTCACTCCCTATTTGATTTTATTTTAGACGCAAGGTCTCAACTCCCTAGTCTTTTTCCAACATAGGGTCTCCAACCCCTAGTTGATTTTATTTTAGACATAGGGTCTCCACTTCCTAGTCTCTTTTCCAACATTGGGTCTCCACTCCCTAGTTGATTTTCATTTTTAGACATAGGGTCTCCTCTCCCTAGTCTTCTTTTCCAACCCCTAGTTGATATTTTCCAACATAAGGTACACCAATCCTTAGTTGAGGCATCATTTAGACAATCAAGGTACACCATTCCTAAAGAATCATGATCTTTTCAGGGTACACCATTTCCAACCTTTTATTGCTTTCAATAATGAAATAATTTAGAATTTTTTTACAATAACTCAAAAAAATTTCCTAGTGAAAACTAGGTCAAAAAAATCTCGTTTTTTTGCTTGTTTTGATGTCTGAGCAGGTTTTACCTCGAGGCACAGGGTTTGAGATGACCAAATGAAGAAGTCTCAATCCAGAATAAAGAAAAGAAAAGAAAAAAAAGTGAATCAAAAATGAAGAAGTGAATGAAAAGATGTGAACTGCTTAAGACATGAATGAAGTCACGAGCATTGCATTTCCTATTTTTATCAGAAGAAGCCATAGAATAATGAACTAGCACTTGCAGCTAGCAAGCATCAAGGTTCAAATCAAAAGTCTGCATGATTCTCTATTTTAGACTGAAGATCAACTTTTAGAAGACTTATAATAGGAATCTTGTAACTCATAGCTGATAGGCCCGTTTAGTTTCTTTTGATTATGATATTGATGTAATAACAGGACCACAAATCGGAGCCTCGATGGAACCTCACTCGACTCTCGAATTTATCATTCAATTACTCTCCCTGAACTACACTGGCAAGATTCCTTTATAACCAAGGATATATAGGCAACCTTCGAAGCACGGTTCGGTGAAGCTTTTCCAAAATGCTTCCCATGGAGTATCCAACGGGCAAAAAATTATTTATAATTGCTCATTTTATCTTAGCCCGAAAACTATTCATGTTCTCGAGCAAAGAGGGGCAGCTGTGAGCACGTAAATTTTTCCCGATATAAAAATTACTCCTAAAAATTTCAAAATAGCTTTAAATATTTTTTATAACTTTATGACTTCATTTCTAGAAAATAAAAAAAATGCTTTAATCTTTTTTTATTTTTCTATACTCTTATGTCCAACTATTAGATAAGTTGTTAATTTACACTTTAATTAGCTTAATTGTTAGACAAGTCAGTAAATAGGTTAATTTTGTAATTTTAATTTTACATATTAGGTTAGTTATTTAGTTGTCTAATTATCAAAATGAAGGAGAAAAGAGAAGTTGGGCTGATTAGTCTTTCAATAGAAGTGGGCCAAAACAATTTCAAAGGGCCCAATTATGCTCAAAATCTGTCCCAAACCCATCCCAAATGACCTAATCCCTTCCCCATCAAAAAAGAAGGGGACAAATACTTCTAAAGGGGGAGAACCCTAGGAGCTTAAGTGAAGAAAAAGTTACGCAGCAGCCATCATTTTTGGGACGGAGAGAATCCAGAGCCTTCTCTTCTTCCTCACCACACACTCATCTTCTTCCACTCTCACTTCCACCATTAACGTCAAGCTCCTTCTTCAAAATCACCCAAACACTATATAAACAACCACCCAAAACTACAAAAAATAAAGAGCTTAAAAAAACCAGCCATGAATACGAGCTGAACCACCTCTAAACCAGCCCCAAAAACATACCTGCAACTCCATTTTCAACCACATAAAATTCCACCCCAATGTCGCATAACTCCCCAACTTACTAAAAATGCAGCCATGAAAGGCCACTGGACATCTCTCTCCTCGCTCTATTTTGATTAAAATTTTAGTGAGGGTCGACGAGTTTTCCGCTCCGAAGTTAAATATGAAGTCGAGTATGTCATCTGAGGTCATGAAGTTCCAGTCAAGGTCCGTCGGTTTTCAAGGTTACTGTTAGATGATTCCCTTTTCTTATAAACAACTTTGCTGTAAGACGTCTTAAGTGGAAAAGTAGTAAAGGACTGTTTAACCGAGCTCCCTCCTTCATATTTGTCTTTATTTGGCCACTTCAACCTTTTGATTAAGGCATTAGGTACATGCTTATGAACTTGCATTTATTACTTAAATGAGAAGTGCTGATTTCCTGATGAGATTTGATTTTTTATTCATGTTATGCTTTTGTTCTTTGATTAGTTGATTGCTAGATCTAAATGCTGTCCAGTCATGCTAATTTGTTAATAATCAGTTGATTTAAATGTACCTCTGTTAGTATCAATTTGTTAATTTTTACTCACTTAATTAGCATATCTGATATGATTCTATGTTCCCAACAACTGTAATTAACTTTAGTAAGTTCATAAGAAGCTGATTTCGGAGTTTTCCGAGGAGGACCAAAAATGAATAATGAAACGTTGAAAGAAAGAGGCAAAAGAATGCTTAGTTGAAATTGTTTTGTATAGGAAATTGTCGATAATTGAATCCCTGTAATTTGTCCCATATTTGGTAGGTTTAAAGTGATTATTGTAGTTTAAAAATAATAGTGATTGATGTAATTACTTCTATGATTTCAAAATTCCTGGTCTATGTATGAATTATGTACTGATATTCCTTTCATAATCATTGGATTTAAGATTCATGTTAGTTGAATATGGGCTAATGGAATTATATGTTTTTGAAAGTACTGGGTCTATTATTTGGTCTCAGCTTGAGCCTGTGAGTGAAATAAGGGTTCAGGTGGATTTTGAAATTAGCTTTAGGCCAGCCCAAAGCACGAGAGCCTACTGATGTCTTGCAAGCTCATTTCGTGTATAACAGTTGAGTTACACCTCTACCACAAACAATCCCATATCCATAACTCATTGCCTCACAATAATCTTAAATTAGTTTAGGAAAAATAATTCTTAATAATCGCTAGTATGCTTTAGGCTCATATTAATAAATAAATTATCGTGATTATGTACGCGTTCGTGTGACATAGTTATGATTTCCAAAATTAAAATCAAGGTATGCGTTCGCATGACTTTGGCCGAACAATCTTAATAATTAATAAGGCGTGATTAATTGTGTACACGTACGCGTTACATAATTTTAGCTCCCAAATAAAGCGGATTTACACACATGTGATCCGTTTCAAAGATAAATAAATAAAATGCCATAACTAAAAGAGGCAAAAGGTAAATGCACATAGGTTCTAAAATATGTAATTAAATAATTAATTAAGCCAGGTATTATTAAAACGATCATGTTAAAACCACAAATTCTGGGAATGCCTAACACCTTCTCCGGGGTTAATAGAATTTCTTACCCGGTCTTCTGATTTTAGCGGACTTTAAAACAGAGTCAAGTTTCCTTGATTTAGGATTTTAAAATAAACTGGTGACTTGGAACAACATAATAATTATCCAAAGTGGGGACTCTAATTAAGTAAATAATCCCATTTCGAATAATGTCACTTTAATTGAAAAAATTTCTTATCCCTCAGGGAAAAGGATGTGTGACAACGGGAATCAGGCCGTGTGTAGTTCTGGATCTAACGGCGAACGAAATCAATGGAGTTGTTATAAGAGTGACCGTATGTTTCGAAAAGAATCTTTTGGATGCAATATTGTCGTGAGTAACAAATGATTTCTGGTAGAGCTATGGATGCGAATCTGAACATTACGGATGTATAAGGCATGTATTTGAATGGTTATAGAACAGAGGGTAATCAATTGTTGATCATTGGTTACGTTTGAGGTGATTGAAGGATGTGAACATTGTGAACGGAAACCGGAGTGAGAATTGCTCCTATTTGTAGAATGGTTACCTTCCGAGTTACCTGGATAACTTAAAACACGATGCATGCGAATATATATGGGTTATTGCAAAAAATTTAAACATGATGCAAAGTCCCTTCGGACCATGAAAGTTATCTTTGTGACAATGATGATGGTGTCCTTAGACTATGATATCCTTGGCCATGGAGCGTATGATAAGGAATTCGCAGGACATGGAATGGTGTCCTCGGGTCATGAGGATGGTGCCTCCGGACTATGACGCCTTTGAATGATGATATGCAATTTCGAGAGATCCTCAGGCCATGGCATGGCACTTCAGGCTATGAGAATGATACCTTCGGACTATGACGTCTTCGAATAATGTGGCGATGTTTCAGCCCATGAAATGAGGGTATGCGATAATATCGATCGTTTGATAGAGAAGACAGGCGATGCTTTGTCACATGCGAGAACGAAACAAGACAAGGCTTAGTCTTATATGAGATGAGGGCAGCTTAGCCCGATGCGAAGAAGGGAGACAATACTTAGTCTTATGTAAGGAAAAGTAGTGCTTAGCTTTATGCAATGATGAGACAGTGCTTAGCCCTATGCAGTATGGAGGCAGTGCTTAGCCTTATGTAGAGAATAGAGACGGTGTATAGTCTCAAGCAAAGGAAGGCAATGCTAAGCCTTATGCAATAATGGAGGAAATCATTAGCCTCATGCAAAAAATGGAGACAACGTTTAGTCTCATGCAAGGAAAGGCAATGCTTAGCCTTATGCAATAATGGAGGCGATGCTTAGCCTCATGCAAAAATGGAGACAACATTTAGTCTCATGCAAGAAAAAGCAATGCTTAGCTTTATGCAATAATAGAGATAGTTCTTAGTCTCATGCAAGGAATGAAGACAATTTTTAGTCTCATGCAAGAAAAGACAATGCTTAGCCTTATGCAATAATGGAGACAATGCTTAGTCTCATGCAAGGAAAGACAATGCTTAGCCTTATGCAATAATGAAGACAGTGCTTAGTCTCATGCAAAGAGTGGAGACAGTATCTAGTCTCATGCAAGGAAAAGCTATGCTTAGCCTTATGCAATAATTGAGACAATGCTTAGTCTCATGCAAAGAGTCGAGACAGTGTTTAATCTCATGCAGAGAAAGGCAATGCTTAGCCTTATGCAATGATGAGGGCAGTGCTTGGCCATATGCAAGAAGAGCAATGATTAAATGCGAGAAGGCAAAGTATTTCTTAGCTTGACGTGTTTGCGTTTGGCGACTTCTGTTGGTGTGAAGATAGTGACCTTGTTGCATGTGTATATTTGCGGACGTTCTTGTTATGTCCATTATGCCTGCATCCAAAGAAAGATCGTGAGTTTTGGAGAGGTGGGAAGGTTGGTTCATGTTCTTGATTCTTTGGTTTGCCTTTGCTCTTGTCTTGAGGTCCTATTTGAGTCACCCCAGGTAATGTCTGGCGGCTATATAAAGAATGCCATTTTCGAAAAACATGCATTTGTGATAAATCATTTATATAAAAATGTAGTTGTTTGAAATATGTGATGATGCATGAGAGCAAATAATTTTGTTGAATTGGCGACTGTGACACGCTTTTGAGACATTGCAACCTCCTTAACTCGGAATTTTGAGGGTCCTCCTCAAAATTCTTTCCCACTTTATATGCATACTTCCGGCAGTACATTCCTTGGCGATTCTAAATACGACGAGATCATGCAAACTTGAGATCTTGCCCCGTTTCTGACCATAGGGGAAATGAAAAAATTATTATGACATGACTGAACCCATAGGGATGCCTACGTATCCCCTTTTAAAGG
This sequence comes from Nicotiana obtusifolia, assembly GCA_002018475.1. Taxonomy (NCBI): domain Eukaryota; kingdom Viridiplantae; phylum Streptophyta; class Magnoliopsida; order Solanales; family Solanaceae; genus Nicotiana; species Nicotiana obtusifolia. The sequence goes on along the minus strand of MCJB01032025.1, from coordinate 20,047 downwards.
GAATCAGGTCATGCGTAGTTCAAGTTACATCAAATAGAAAGTACAAACATAGTCTTAAACATAGTATCTCTTGACTGCGTCTGAATTGATTGGTTTTGGCCAAACCTCTCCATCCATTTCTACAAGTATAAGCGCTCCTCGTGGTAGTACTCTGTGAATCATGTAAGGGCCTTGCCAGCTAGATGAGAATTTCCCCTTTGCTTCATCCTAATATGGGAAGATTCGCTTCAACACCAATTGCCCCGGTGTGAATTGCCTTATCCTAACCTTTTTATTGCAAGCTCTTGCCGTTCTATTCTGGTAGAGCTAACCGTGACACACTGCGTTCATTATTTTACCATTAATGAGAGCTAGTTGTTCATACCGATTTTGTACCCATTCCACGTCACTGAGCTTGGCCTCCTGTATGATCCTTAAGGAAGGAATCTCCACTTCGGCAGGGATAACGGCTTCGGTACCATAGACTAGGTAGGTAGGGAGTTGCCCCGGTTGATGTATGAACTATGGTGCGGTATTCGAGCAAATAAAATGGTAGCTTTTCGTGCCATTGCATGTAGTTGTCCATCATTTTCCTCGATATCTTCTTGATGTTCTTGTTAGCGGCTTCTACGGCTCCATTCATTTGCGGCTTGCATGCTATAGAATTCCGATGCTTGATCTTGTATGTTTCAATACATAGCTTTCATCAAGTCACTGTTGAGATTGGTGGCATTTTCAGTAATGATTGGCTTAGCTACTCCAAATCGACATACAATGCGGTCCCGGACAAAATTTGATACGACCTTCTTAGTCACAACCTAATAGGACGCAGCTTCAACCCATTTTGTGAAGTATTCTATGGCCACCAGAATGAACTTGTGTCTATTTGAAGCAGCAGGTTCAATTGGTACGATGACTTCCATGCCCCAAGTAGAGAAAGGCCTGGTGAACTCATTGCATTAAGTTCGTTGGGTGGTACTCGTATCATGTATCTGGCATTGGTGACACTTTGAACATATTTGATACGGTCTGTTTCCATAGTCATTCAGAAATACCCTGCTCTTAATATCTTCTTGGCCAAAACGAAACCGTTCATGTGAGGTCCGCTAGTTCCGACATGTATTTCTTTGAGCAATCTAGATTCTTCCTTGGCATCGGCATATCCCAGTAATCCCAAATCAGGAGTCCTTCTATACAAGGTTCCCTCGTTTTGAAAGAAATGGTTGGCCAATCTTCGCAGTGTCTGCTTCTGAGTGTGTGTAGCATTCTCTGGGTATTCTCCCTTTTCCAAGTATTCCTATGTCGTGGAACCATGGATTTCCGTCGAACTCTTCTTCAACATGAGCACAATAGGCTAGCTGCTTATGAAGTCCTATTGGGAAGGGTCGATGAAATTCTTGTCTGGATGTTGTATCATGGAAGACAAGGTAGCTAATACACCCGCGAGCTCGTTCTGATCCTAGGAACATGTTTGAATTCTATCTTTATGAACCTCTTGATCAACTCTTGTACACAGTGCAAGTATGGCAATATTTTAATGTTCTTAGTAGCCCATTCTCCTACTACCTGGTGTACCAATAGATCAGAATCTCCGATTACCAGTAACTCCTGAACGTTTATGTCAATGGCCAACCTGAGTCCCAAGATGCAGGCCTCATATTCGGCCATATTGTTGGTGCATAGGAACGTGGGTTTTGCAGATAACGGGTAATGTGTTTTTGATATTAAGACAGCTCCGACGCCCACTCCCTTGAAGTTTGCTGCTCCGTCGAAGAACATCCTCCAATCGTCGTATGCTTCGGTAATATCTTCACCTACAAATGACACCTCTTCATTGGGATAATACATCTTCAATGGTTCGTATTCTCCGTCTACGGGATTCTCTGCCAAGTGATCGGCCAACGCTTGCCCCTTGACTGCTTTCTGAGTTACATAGATGATGACTCACTTAGCAATATCTGCCACTTTGCTAATCTACCCGTAGGCATGGGTTTCTGAAAGATGTAATTTAGTGGATCCATCCTTGATATGAGATATGTAGTGTACGCACAGAAATAATGTCTTAACTTCTAGGCTATCCATGTCAAAGCACAACAGGTGCACTCCAACAAAGAGTATCGGGCCTTGTAAGGCGTGAACTTCTTGCTCAGATAATATATCGCCTTCTCATTCCTCCCAGTTTCGTCATATTGTCCTAGAACGCAGCAAAAGGCTCCATCCACCAGTCAAGTAGCAAAGGCGGGATATCCTGGACCATACTGAACCTGGAGATTGCGTGCTTCATTTTCTGCAAACAAATAAGAGTTGCCCCTCCAGATTCAACTACTTACGCAATAATGATCAACATGTTGGCACATTTTTTTCAAGTAATGCACATAATATGATAGTGTCCATTGGGATTGTAGAAATCCTGTCGGATTTTGGACAAGGTTTTATCTAAGCGGGTTGTTACGTCAATGACATCTCAATCCGTACTAGGTTCAGCATGGTGCATGTACATTTCAAATCGGAGTGTGGTTTCTAGAAAGGTCTAGACTGGTACTCTCAAGTGGAAAACTTGAGAAGGAAAGGCACGGGACCGTCGACTACACCGCTGATTGACTAGTCTACCTTAAGCCTTCCCGATTTAAAAGGGTGATTTCAAGAAAGCGCGGAGCATGCTTTATGCGGAAATAATAACACATTGCCAAGTATTTGCATGATAAAAGTACGAAAAAGAAACAACAATTATGATAAAGATGAACAAGAATAGAAACAAAAGGGAAAGAAAAGACAAAAAAGAAAAGTCAGTTAACTCATGAAAACGTGCGAGAATATAATGAAGCAAATAGGAAATAGGGACGGGAGAGTCATGATATAGCAGTTTTAGATAAGATGAACGAAATGGAGAGAGGTCATACATGTCATAGCAAATAAAGAAGAATAAGGAAAAGGATGTGCGCATCATAGCAATTTAAACAAATACGGTAAAATAAGGGAAGGTATGTGCATGTCATAGCAGTTTAACAAATATAGAAACACAAGGAAATAATCCACATAATTCAAGTTTGTTATGGTAAGAGCCTGAGTATAAATCCCCAGCAGAGTCACCATGGTGCTTGTTTTCTCGCGAAAGCGGGTTTCGACGTATGAAAACTCTTTTAAAGGAGGTATTAAAAGAGAAGAGTTGCCATCTAACGACTTTAAGGTGCGTTAGGGAACCTATTTGCAAATAAATCTATTTTAATTAGCCCGTGTCACCAAAGATTGGGTAAGAGCTCAAATTACCTCAAAGAGAAGGTGTTAGGCACTCTTCGAGGTCCACAACTGTGGGTCCCGGCTGAATTTTAAACTATGTGAATTATGTAATTAAGCTAGGTGATCAAATAAGCAATGAAAAATATAAAAATTGAAGAGTCTTATTATAACACATAAGAATAAATAATTGGTACAAGTCTAAAATATTACAAGTGTACAACTTCATAGGTCTATATTAAATAACTAAGTGTAAATAACAAGCATATAAAGGAACACCCTTAAGGTAGGGGTTGCTCATATTATTTAGCGGGCACAAACTCTCATCTCCCGCTACGCAATTACTATGTTGAAGTTGTTACTTAAAGGCGCTCTAATTCAATTCTAGACCGCATCCTATGCGTGCACTACCCGCCCCATACCTGTAGTCTAGGAGGCTTTGGACCTACTATGAGGTGGTTCTAAACTCAACTTAGGTTGCTCAAAAAATGAGAAAGCTAGGCAACATTAAAAACAGATAGGACTTCACGTAAAGACAATAAAAGGCCCAAGTTAGCCTCCACACATAGACAACAAATGCACGCGGCATAATAGGCAGTAGATGATTTCAGAATTAAAAAACTTAGAGTCCTATTGGCATGGTTTCTAGGTGATTCTGAATTCCAGCATCGTATATGCAACGTTATTTTTCTAAATGGCTTAGGCGAGGAGGCAGTAAACTGTTTTGCAAACTCAGAATTATTAGCACTGATTTTATAAATATGGCAGGTGACATCGTCATATAAACATGATTTTTAATAATTGCGCGATTAATCAGTGAAACAACTTTGAAGTCCAGTATTGACAACATTGATCCCCTAGCAGTTCTTATGCAAGTGACAACATCCTACAGGCAGGATTTCTAACAATTGACAATTAGTCTTGATTTTATAACACTTTACTCTTATAGGCATGTCATCTAAGCGGGGTAGTGTATTGAAAAATAACAGAAGTAGTTGATTAAAAGATTAGTGTCCTCGGTCATGATAACTAGATGGGCAGTACACTAAGAGTAACAAAAGCAATTGACCAATTGATTATTTGAAGTCCTATAGGCATGTCATCTAGGTTAACAAAAGCATATGTTATACATCCTATAGGCATGCTGTCTAAATGCACAATAATATCATAGAATCGAGTATGGCAAATACCTGAACTAACGTGTTTGAACAATGTACAAGTGAGGTGTGTAGAATTCCTATAGACACGATTTCTATTGATATGTAGAAATAGAGCAAGTTAAACAAAGTAGCACATAAAGCATGTAGACCCTATAGGCATGTTTTCTATCCTTTCATGCAAATATTAGAATACCCCAGCCCCTTTTCATTAATCTCCCTATTATTCGTTATTACAAATTATTATAGGCCAAAATGACATAGTATAAACCTAAATACGACTAGTCACAGGATGAAACAACTATAAGCCTAATAGAACAAACTCAGACCCAATGCAGAACAACCTAGGGATGTCCCCCAAGCCTTCAATGGTCTTAATCTTCGCACAACAGGAAACCCATACACCACTTATCATAGCAACCTGAGTTCCATGCTCAAACCCAACATGTATGGCCCAACACTAGGCTTAAAGAATAATCTTACTTACCCAAACCATGCCAAAATCAGCCATGCAGGCGACAGAATACTCATAGAATTAACTAAACAACTTAAGCACTTTAGTTCTTAGAGCTATAGCTAATAACAACTCTGGCCAAGATGAACAAACAGAACTAGGCTAAATTGCAAGGTACACAGGGCACGCATAAGGCAGTTTATGCTTATAATGCTAGAAACAAAGTTTGAGAGTGATATGATAGTAAACCATTCCACAAAGTTTCAAAATAAAGCATGATTCAGAATCAACTTAGGGAACCTTAGTTGAAGGTCTAGCAGATTCAAGCAAGAAACAAAGAAAGCACAACCATCACTTGAAAGTGTCCATCATGACAACCCAAAGGAGCAACGTAATATAACAAACTCATGATCGAGAAATTGCTTAATGGAGCAGGGAAAAACTCTAACATGTTGAACATTAATCACAATATAAGAGACATGTCAATTTTCAGAAGCAAGACATGCTAGTATTAGACCTGGCACTGGTTGGCTATACATGAGAGGAGAGGCTGGTTATGAGGTTTACCCTAAGGTCTCAAACAATATTGAAGAGCACAGGATTGCATAATTCGAACATACATTAGAACTTAAATGGCATGGAAACATGCCTTAGCTAATCAATACAACATCAGGAATTTAGCAGATTGGACAGGAATGTCTTTATAAGGTCTGAAACACATGCATTGATTTATCACAAAGATACAAGAAAATGCAGGGAACATGCATTAGTATACAAGTAGCAGGGAAAGCAGGTTTGGGCTAGTACCATGATCAGGAGTTAATTCTAGAGAAATATTAAGTTGCACATGAATGACTCAATAAGAATTAGAACAGGTTCTGGGCATGATTCGACTCATCACAAGGGTATAGAACAAAGTAAGAATCTGAACTCAAAATAAGCAACAATAATAATCATTCATAACATACGCATTAGAGCAAACATGCTTAAGAAAACAGAATCAAGGCAACATATAGGAAAATTCGAGTACTAGAAGGTATAGAGCCTCAAGAATAGCTTCAGAGCAGGCAATAGCATGTTGGTTCACAAAAGTCTCAGAGACATACACATGCAAAGCAGGAACTCAAACAAAAAGAACATGAAATTGCAAGAATCATATGTGCTTACCCGTTACAGATTAACGAACTAGTAAACAAGAGGAATAATTTCAGCAACACTTCAATGTCAAAAATGAATAGTAGAACCTAGGAATCTAAGTACGTCAGAGTTCCCAAGGGTTTTAAATGAACCCTGGACAGTGCTCACACTGAGAAAGGTTTGATAATCTGATTCCAGTGGCCTTGGCTTTCAGCCAGCCAAGAGATTGAGCCTCAGAGTAGTATAAGACGAGTAAGAATAAGAGTGTAGTAGTAATTTTCAATTGAAAAAGTCTGTCTAGAGGAATAAGGGGAAGGGCTTATATAGTAGCAAAATTAAACACACAAACAAGGAAAAACAGTCGATTTAACACAAATAAGGAAAGAAAAGCATGCGAAATCGATTTAGAATCAATTCAGGAGAAAAATCAGGCACACCCTAGTTCAAAAGGAGAACATAAATGGTCGAAATATAACTGAATCAGACCCATATAACCCGGTAGTGAGTATATCCAGACGAAATATCATCTAAATCTCAAAAGTTGAAGGCGATGGTATTTGATTTGGGAGATCGGTACTTGCCGAACGTGGGGCAAGTACTATGTAATACCATAGTCTTGTAAGATACAACGAGATATTGCATATAAGGTAAGGGAATCATGGATTGATTCCATTTTGGGGGTGAATTTGGAGAAAATTCAGAGATACGGCAGCTAGGGTTTCCTAGAGAATAAGAGAGTAGAGAGGATTTAAGGGCGGCAGACGGGTAAAATGAGGTTATGGTTCGGGTGAGGTTAATTAAAAAAGGGAGGTAGTTTATGGGCCGTTGATCTCGGATTAATTCCATTTCGGGGTCGAATTTGGAGAAGATTTCAGAGATACGACGGCTAGGATTTCTCAGAGAAAAAGAGAGTAGAGAGGATTTAGGGGCGGCGGACGGGTAAAATGAGGTTAGGGTTCAGGTGAAGTTAATTAAAAAGGGGAGGTAGTTTATGGGCCATTGATCTTTGAGATCAACGGTCAAGATTAAAGAAATAGTGGGGCGGGTCATTGAACGAGTCGCGATCGGGTTTGTAAAGGGGTTGTTTAGTTTGGGCTACTGAAGGGTTAATGGAGATGGGCCAGCTGTTTTGGGCCTCGATGCAAATAATAAATTTGGATGATTAAGTCATCACAAAATAAAGTTAAAGGGGTAATTAATACATATTTAAATGATTTAAATGCAAGAACATTAATTTTAAAGTTTTAAAAATTATAAAAAAAATTATAGAAAATACTTGTATGACTCTTGTAACTTGGTGATGGTGCAGGAATGATTTTTTAAAAGTATATATGACCTTTATAAAAATATGACGACAAAATTGGGTATCAACACAAGGTAGGGGGTGCATCAATGAGGCATTGTTGGTTTTGAAGTTACCATACAAAGATGGTTATGGTTGGACTACTATGATTAATGGCTTGAAATTACATGGCGATGTTGGTAAGTTCCTGGATTTGATGTATAATTTAGAAAGGGAGAATGTTATTCAAAAAAAAGAAAGAAAGGAAATGTACTTAAGTGTCATGTGATGGTAGTGCCATAGGGAGTTGAGTCATTGTTGCCCATATTATCCTACATGTCCCTGAGCCTACATCACAATCATAGAAGAGTCCTAATTGATCTTTACTTGAGATGCCTACATTAGTGGATAGCAAAAACATGGGCAAGCGTGTGATATTGTTGCATGCGCATGTGAAAATTCATTGCTGAATGTGAGAGTTCTTGATTGCCAACTGCCCCATTGTTATGTGATTAGTTACATGATGTGTGAGTTTTGGGGCACTTTCTTTCTTGTGAGGTACATTGAAATTTATGTGGTCATGAAGTTTCGATTTTCAATGTGTGAGTATGAGTAAAAAAAAGGATCTCTGAATTTCATGGTTGATCTCAGCGGAATCTGCTTGTTGAGAAGTTTTGAACTGGTTTTGATTGCTTATGTGTTAAGATTGAACCATTTTTCTTATTTGCTCGAGGACGAGCAAAAGTCTAAGTGTGGGGTAGTGATATTTGGCATAATCCTCTATATTTTGATAGTAGTTTAACCTCATTCTCAAGTGTTCTTGAATAGTTTAGTGGTTAAAACTCACCAAAATTGTGCCTAATTGATGCTCTTTGGTTGATAGGGAGTTGAAAGAAGAATTGAAGGAATTTTTGAAGTTTTGGGACAAAATCTGCTCAAATTGAAGAAAAGGACAAACTGCAAAAACAACACATTTTCCCTCTAATGTGCTCTCAGCGTGCACTCATCTGGACAAGATCAAACCAGAGCGCGCGGTGCGAGCCTGGCGCAGGGGAAAAAATTTTTGGGCAAAAATTATAAGGATATTTTAGTCTTTGGAGCAAATTTTACACGATATAAAAGCTTCTTTTTGCCTCCCCAGCCAGAATCTCGACCTAAAAAGAAGAAAACACTACTTTCGAAGCAAGTAAGGACTTGAAGAGTCCAAAAACCATCCTAATCGAAGATTTGAAGAGTTTCTCTCAACTTTTCTTGTTTTTCGTTTATTATGGAGATTATTTTGAGAATAGTCATTATGTTCTTTAGTACAAACATGAGTAGCTAAATTCCTTATCTAGGGTATTGATGAACTCGTTGTTGGATAGTTTTGAGTAAATATTCCTGAATCATTGATACTTATTCTATTTGTTTGGCTGTGATTTTAATGAATTCAATTGTTTGAGCTCGCAATTGTTTATGCCCTATTTCTTGTTATTCTTGGAAAATATTGACAAGATTGGGTCAATCAAACAACAGTACTTCGGGCTGAATTAAGGAATTACTTAACCCCAATTAGAAACATTATGGGGACATCATGATTCGATTGTGACCTAGAATTGCACAAGTTTATCAGATTATTTTGAGAAGAATGGTGTCGTTAGCAGTTGGGAAACTCTAGCAAAAAAATTTAGGTCCAAGGTTGATTGAATAATATCAAACAAAGTTTCAGGATTTCACTTAGAGTTAGCCCGGCAATCGGGAAATTCTTTATCTTAGGCCTTTTTATCATCTACAAATTACTTAAGTTATTCTCGAATTCTAGTTTAGTTAGTTGTTAGTTAGTCGAATCTAATTCATTAGTTAATATCCACAAAATCCAGGTATATTTGTCCCTTTTTGTTCAACTTAGATTATTTAGTAATTGAGTCAATTAGAATGCTTCATAGCTCCCTGTGGGATTCGACCCTGACTCATAGTTGGGTAAATTATATTGTATACGACCGTAGCATATCTCTTATTGAGGTGTGTTTTGGACGTCATCAGGCTCTTAAGCATCGGTCCAATAGGCGTTGAAAAGATTTTCTAAACAATTGACCTCCCCTAAAGCAATATCGAGTTGCTTTCGTGCGCAACGCCCGAGATACCTCGGGATATTCAGGTAGCTTTCCGTGCATGAGATAGTCAATGATCTCATTTCTCCAGTCCCAGACCAAATTGGTCGCGTTTACTTCATAATAGCCGTCTATGTCCAACACTGAATGCAAAGTTGCACGACCGTACCGGAATTTGATCCCTTCATTTCCGTGGACGGTCCCATATTTGCTAGTGCTTCTTCTTTCGTGTTTTCTTCCCTGGGGATGTGGGTAATTGACCATTCCCTGAACCATGCGAACAGAGCCTGGACTTTCACCACATATTGTCGCATGGGTTCCTCTTTGGCTTCAAAGACCCCGTAGACCTGATTTACTACCGGTTGGGAATCACATTTGATTTTTATGACCTAGATTCCAGTCCCCGGGCCAGCTCGAGTCCTACAATCAAAGACTCATATTCGGCTTTATTGTTAGTTAGAGGAGCAGTTTTTATAGCCTACTTTAGGGTTTCTCCTGAAGGCGTGATTAGTACTACACCGAGCCCGGACCCTTCACATTGGAAGCTCCGTCCGTGAACAAGGTCCAAACTCCTGATGTCGATTCCGACACCATCACTGCTTTTTTGGTAGCCAAAGGTAGCAGTCCCGGACTGAAATCGACCATAAAGTCCGCCAAAACTTGTGACTTAATCGCAGTTCTAGGTCTATACTCTATGTCAAATTCACTCATTTCGACTGCCCACTTGGCTAGTCGGCCTGAAAGTTCAGGTTCGCGAAGGATATTCCGTATGGGAAAGGTTGTCACCACGGTTATCAGATGACATTAAAAATAAGGCCTAAGCTTCCGAGCGGCGACCACGAGAGCTAAGGCCAATTTTTCTAGATGTGGGTAGCGAGTTTCCGCTCCTGTTAAAATTTTACTAACATGACAAATAGGAGATTGCTTACCTTCATCTTCACGGACTAAAATGACACTTAATGCTACCTCCAAGACTGCTAAGTAAATCAGTAATTTTTCGCCTTCCTCCGGTTTCGATAATAATAGAGGGCTCAACAAATACCTTTTCAAATCCTTTAGAGCCTGCTGGCATTCCGGTATCCATTGAAAGTTGTTCTTCTTTTTGTGGAGTGAAAAGAAGTGATGATATTTTTTCGAAACCGGGAAATGAATCTGCTTAAAGCGGCCAGTCTTCCTGTCAACATTTGAACCTCTTTCACATTTGATAGCTGGTCAGGGATGTACTCGATGGCTTTAATTTTATCGGGATTAACTTTGATCCCTCTTTGCGACACCATGAATCCTAAGAATTTACTGGAGCTGACTCTGAAAGCACAGCTTTTAGGGTTAAGTTTCATGTAATACTTCCTTAGGATGTAAAAGGTTTCTTGTAGATGTTTAAGATGATCACCTGCGTTCAAAGACTTAACCAGCATATCATCTATGTAAACTTCCATGGTTTTCCCTATTTTCTCAAACATTTTGTTTACAGTCCTCTGATAAGTGGCTCCGGCATTCTTAAGCCCGAAAGGCATCACATTATAGCAATATGTGCCGAAGTTTGTTATGAACAAAGTTTTTTCCTGATCCTCCGGGTTTATCTTGATCTGGTTGTACCCGAAATAAGCATCGAGGTAACTCATCAACTCGAGCCCGGCCGTCGCACCAATCATTTGATCAATAATTGGCAGTGGGAACGAGTTTTGGGCATGCCTTATTCAGATCCTTATAGTCTATTCACATGCGAATTCGTTATTATTTTTTGGTAATACTACTAAATTAGCTAGCCAGTCAGGATACTTTAATTCCCGGATTGAACCGATATCAAGAAATCGAGTTACTTCTTCTTTGACGAATTTGTCTCTGAGCTCGGCAATAGGGCGTTTCTTCTGCCTTACCGGAGGGATGTCAGGATCCAAGCTTAACTTGTGCACGACCACTTCTAGCGGGATACCTATTATTTCTGTATGCAACCACGCAAAACAGTCAACGTTAAATTTAAGAAATTCAATAAATCCTAACCTGAGCTCAGGGTTTAGCCCTGTCCCCAAGTGGAACTTCCTCTCCAAGAATTTCTCAAACAATGCAACTTGCTCGAGTTCTTTTGCTTTGGATTTGGTTGCGTTCGTTTCTTCTGGTACCTGATAGGATTCCGACGACTCCTCCCCCCTGTTTTCTTCAAACGGCTCAGGAGCAGGCATCTGTTTCTATAATTGTTATGCTGCATGCTTCTTCCTTTAGCTACTGGAAACTGAGGTCACGTTCATCTCCCTTGCTGCCGGTTGATTTCCCTTCACCGCTGTTGTATAGGTGGTGATGTGCTATTGAGGATCTGAAGTCCCATCATATTTTGGCACGTCGGGCAACTTGAACCGCTTCGGGATCAACTCCTGTCCCTCTAATGGCTGTTGAATTCGCAATTTATAGCTACACCTAGGGAACAAGGTCCTAGGATCATGCCCCTCTTAAATGACAATTATGGGGGCCATTGAAGAATGTATAAAGGCAGGCTACGAATGTCAATTCTCCGTAACGGACTATGTATTTAATGCTATAGAATATTCTCTATTGAATGTTATCGGGTGGCAGGCATTTATTTGTCTTTATGAGTTACATTCCTTTCGGGGACAGCCGAAATTCCTTCCCCCGAACTTGATTTCCACCTGCCTTGCTTTCTATCTGTTTTCGGCTCCACGTGTCGCTCTATTATGCTAAAATTTAATATGAACATACTTTACCCTATACCTTAGTCAAACTGATAAAATAGTTATCCCAACTAATTGTACTTTAGAAGTTTGTTATTTCGTATTCATTTATTTGAAGTATAAATATGAATGTTCTGCTTATGCACTTCACCTCCTAATTTTCCAACAGATCACTGGCTGGAAAAATTGAACTTTGTCAAATAAACCTCGTAAGTCAAAATTTAATTTAGTTACTTTAATCATCGTGTAATTAACAAGTTTTAAACTGAAAATTAAATTCTAATGACATGCTTTTCTGTTTCATCAATCCTTCAAAAAATCAAAAGAATTCCATAATAAGCTAATACGCCATGCATATTGAAGACATAGGCGGAGCTAGAGTACATGTTATGGGCTTGGCCGAGTGCTGTAATTTTAGTTCAAATTATATTTGTCTTATGAAATTTATTAAATATATACAAATTTTTAATTTAGCATTCAATAAATTAAAAGAATTAAAACTTTAAACCTAGTAATATCAAACCCATGCTCCGCCTCTGACTGAGCAATGTTTATGGTTCGAAGTTAAACGATCATTTTCCACAAGATAAGATTAGGAATTGACAAGCTAGTATATAACATGTATATAATAAAATTTTTATATTAAAATCATAATGCAACGAAATTTAGTTAACATCTGATTAGACACTGACGTGTAGTGAGCTACATGATTTAGGAAATTAATGCAGGTGTTTTTGGTCTGCCCTGTATGCTTGCTCTTAACATATTCTCAATTATCAATAACTCTCAATGTGCGCGATAATTAGTTTATTAATTACATTTGGTAAATAAAATCATTTACTTACCAAAAAAAAAAAAAAAAAAAGAGTAGCAAATTAATAACTCTAGAAAAAAACTATAACTCTGGAATATGGCCCGTATCCCGTCCCGTCCCGTTCCGACCCACTTAAATCTAAACAGGATGGCTCATGTTAAACGATACATGGGATGGGACGGGATGTCCATTTCATTCGGATTATCCCACTCCCGTTTATCCCGTCCCGTCCCGTCCCGTCCCGTCTCGTTCCGCCTGTCCCGCAT
>MCJB01032014.1:18507-77373 GCA_002018475.1 Nicotiana obtusifolia | reverse complement strand
CTATTATGACACCGGACCCCTTAAACTCCTACGAACTCCTAAGACACTACCCATGACTTAGACACGAACCTCTATTTGACTTCCAACAATTTCTTATTCAACTAGTCCATTTACCAATCTAAATTATGACGAAAAGGAGAAACATAAACCCATAATCAATAGGAACAATTACAATGATCAATTCATGTGGTAGGCGTACCACCCGCCCTCAATTCATAATATCTCGTGGCAGGCGTGCCACCCGCTCCCACTTATATCACAACAATATCACGGATAACATTCAGCAATTAGAACAATAATTGCTCTTATATCACAACAATATCACGGATAACCTTCAGCAATTAGAACAATAATTGCTCTTATATCACAACAATATCATGGATAACCTTCAGCAATTAGAACAATAATTGCTCTTATATCACATAAATATCACGGATAACATTCAACAATTAGAACATTAATTGTACAATAATTATCAATATACGACCCACGGTTATGCTTGACACCAATGTATAGGTACTCGTCACCATACCTATACGTTGTTCTCAACGAGAAGCAATTTAACAATTAGCACATAATTTCTAATCCCTCAAGCTAAGGCTAGAACGGACACTTACCTCGCTTTGCAATTGAATTCAAGGTTCCGACAAACCTTTGCCTTGAAATTTGTGTCCGAAGGCTCCAAATCTAGTCACAATTAATTTAATACGCTCAATACCCATAATAAACACCAATTCCATAGTAATTTACAAATTTTCCGGGTAAAATTCCAAAATTAAACTCAAAATTGACAGTGGGGCCCACTTTTCGTAATCGTTCAAAACCCACAAAATGTAATGACCCATTCCAATACGAGTCCATGCATATAAAATTTGTCAAATTCCGACACCGGATTGACCTTCAAATCCAAATTTTTTTCCTTGGAAGATTTGGAAGAAAAAATCTGATTTTTCTTTCCATAGATTCATGGATTCATGATTTAAATGAGTATGGAATCATGATCTATGAAGGATTTATGATAAAGAACACTTACCCGGATGTTTTCCTTGAAAATCGCTTCAATCCGACCACCCTAGCTCAAAATATGTTAAAATGACCAAAACCCCGTTTTATAGACCCCTCTCTGCGTCCAGCGCCATGGGTGGCGCCGGGCGCTGCCTGTGGCGCTGCTTCCTGTGACCTCCGCTGCCTTCACTGCCTCGGGCGCTCTGGGCGGCGCCGAGCGCTGTCCTGGGCGCTGGAATTTTTCCCTGACACAAAATAGGCATAACTTCTTCATACGATGTCCGAATTGGACGATTCTTTTTGCTATGGCTCCGAAATTTTGATACGGATCTAATGCTTCAAACAAAACTGAATTTGGAGTTCATCTGCATAATTTTATACTAATTATTCTTGGAGGTACGATGTTGACGCCTTCTTGAAATGCTAAAACTATGCCCCGTCAACCACTCAAAATCCATCCAAGATCCTCGGGACATTAACCAAACATGAACACATACACTATAACCCTACTTAAACTTGTTCCAACCATCGGAACGCTAAAATCAACATCATATTATCAAGTTCGCATCGGATTCAAGCCTAAGGATTCCAAAAATTTCTAAATCGTTCTTTTGATCCGAACCTGACCAAACCACGCCCGAATGACCTGGAATTTTGCACACAAGTCCTATTTCACATAACGAAGCTACAACAACTTCCGTAATTCCATTCCGACTTTCGGATCAAAATTTCGCCTATCAACCAGAAATCGCCAAAATTCGAATTTCACCAATTCAAGCCTAATTCTACACGGGACTTCCAAAACTAATTCTGATCACTCTCCTAAGTCATAAATCCTCTCCCGAAACTAACCAAATCATCGAAATTCACATCCGAGCCTTCTTACTCATAAGTCAACATACGGTTGACTTTTACAACTTAAGCCTTCTTGAAAGAGACTAAGCGTCTCATTTCTTACCGATTTCACTCTGAATGCAACTTATTCAACTTGATTTCATACAATATAGATATCAAAAATAAAACGGGACATAAAACGGGTCGTCACAAAATTGAAACCTAATAAACGAAGAATACGTCAAATGTATACGGTAACAAGAAGATGAAAATCAATAGATGAGATCCCGAACTATATATACAAGGGATTCAGAATGTGTGGGAATTACTAGGGTTGCAAAGAAGGAATACCATAATATAAGCCAAATAAGAAGCCATTGACAACTAGGGGTTGTGAGAAAAATAAGGAGGAATGGAGAACCATTATGGTATATATGTTTTATATAAGACGGCTCAGAACTAGAATAAAAAGAGCGGAACTATGATTGTAATGGATGCGTTTAGTCGTAAGTCATGAGTAGTTTGATAAATGAGCAAGCCCAAAAGGAAAAAGGGTTGAGTAGAGGTCTTCACCAATTAACAGGTTTGAAATACGCTTGGTTGAATCAGTTAATAAGAATATAATGGACAGGAATATGGTAGAATCATTTCTTGTAGATAGGAAAGATTTCCGCTTTAGGAAAAGTTAAAAGAAGTATTCGACAAGAGACAACTACAACTTTGTGAGTCTATTGAAGGAGGGATCTGGAAATATCATGACCGATTGCGCATTGGGACAGAGGTTCATTATTCACGCTATTTTATTCATCTCGGAACGTCAAAAGTATACCACGATGTTTCAAGGATTAAATTGGTAGGACGATGTGAAGGAAATCATTGTAGCGTTCATAGCTTAATATTCCAGTTGCCGTTCGGACAAAATACAACATCAGGAACCCAATGGATTGACACGAATAAAGTAACCCAATATGGAAAGGAGAAAAGATTGGCATAAGATTCATTACAACTATAGCAAGTTCGATTCCACATGGACAACTGTGGTTAGTTTGACAAAAATCACTTTATTTTTACTTGACAAATTAGTAAAGGTTTTGTAAAACGGAAGGGTGCAGAAGGTAGATCAGGTACACAACGTTTCTACCTTGATTACGGTTAATAGAGGTGCTCAGTTACAAACAGCTTCTGAAAGCTACATAAGATAATTCTAGCAAGTAAAGCGTACAATTCAAATACTCAAAGACATGTTACAAGCTAAGATGCCAAATTTTATAGAAGGATGGGATAATCAATTATCGACTATTGAGTAGTGCACAACAATAACTATAGTAGTATCTTTACATGTGGGAAGATCGTAAGAAAATATTTTAAACTGCACAGAGTAACTCTTTATAAAGCGTGACACGAAAGAAAATATAGATTCCCCATAAGGCAGTTTGAAAGACATAATTATTCGATTTGATCTAATGTATCAAGTTATAAAAAAGTCAACCTATTTCAATAGTGTTTGTGCTTAGAAGCATCATAGATCGAACCCCAAAACGCTACGACGAGACTTAAGGAAATCTCAAGTTGATAATGAGGCCTTCTTAAAAACTTTGCTCATGAAGAGCATAATAACTTAATGGGACAAGCTAATCAAGACATATGTAAAGCCAAACTACCCATGACGGGACTAAAGTGAATTTTCCCCCAGAAATTAGGATCCGTTCACCCGGTTATCATGTTCTAGTATTGAAGAAATGCATTAAACTATATACAAGTAATAAATTATCGATCTTATGAGAAGAATCTAGTAGCTATAAATGAATCAGGAATCTATGCTGCAGAAGCACATGAGGTTCAAATTGCAGAGAACCTATCTTACGAAGAAGTTCTAGATGCTATTTTAGATAAGCTTGTCCACAAGTTGGGGATCGAGAAAGTAACTTCCGTGAAGATATCATGGAGGAATAGGAATGTCGAAGGTAAGAAGTGGGAAGCCATAAAAGAGACAAATTCTAAGTACCCTCAATTGTTCATATAGAAGATTCTTGACAACTGTAGCTCAATCATGTGGTTTCTTATCCCATGTTAAGTGATTTGGATCAAAACTCATTTTATGATAAAAAGATATTTAGAATTGAATTGTTACAGTATTTTCGGGAGCAGAATTATTTGGACACAAGGTATGGGATAGTCCTGTTTGCAGAGAAGACTTGAAATTTCCGTAAAATCTCTATGAGCTAGTTTCTCCTCTAAGGCTCCTTACAATCGAGGATGAATGTGGTAGAAAGGTGTTACCCCTGTACTTTCAAGTTAGAATTCATATTAAGTGAATCAATATGAGTCATAGAATTGAAGGACCTTTACAAATAAAATGATGAGCTAAAACAAGTTTTAAGGAGTATCGTGAGGGTTGGAAGGTTAAGAAGCTAATTGAATTAAAAAAAAAATTCGTCGAAAGTCGAAAATTTGGGAACGTTATAACCCATTCTTGGTGAGACTAGGGTGCTTAAGATGATAAGAAGGTAATGTTATGACATATTTTAGTCGTGTGATAGTCGTGTTAAGTTTTGAAGCCAAGCGAGTTATGAAGCAAAAGTCGACAAAAGTTGCCGCAAGTTACGTTCATTATTTCTGAGCTTTTCTCTCAATATGCTTGGATTTAGGGGATGATTACCCAGAAAATTGAAGATCTATGAGTCTAGTTTCTAACGCATTGAATCATTCATTGATACGATGTCTGACTAGAGAGATACCTGTGTTTTTGCGAGACCGCGCAAGCAGCTCCTGTTGCGACCCACTTGAGATGGCCACCGACTTTACCTCTTTTAAAAGATGTTTTAGCCTCATTTCGGGTCATTTCTAAACCAAAATTCGTCCAAAAGCTCTCCAAAACCCTGTCAAACATATCCCAAGATCCCAAGAACCAAACTCAAGGGAAATCAACTCAACTCATCATCAAAAATGTTAAAGACTACAACAGAATGCTTTTATGATGTTGTGGTGTGATTAGGGCTATTGTGAGCTAAGTTGAGATGGGGTTTCGAGTTGTAGCTACTGTCCAAGGTATGCATAACATCTTCTTTATTGTTCCTAAGGTTAATCTTGTGTTGGTTGTGTTGTTTGAGTGAAAAACCATAAGATAGCACTTGAAAGAACATGGGACATGGTTATCTTTTTGGTTGGACTATTTTTGGCCACATATATGGTTTGTGGTGGCTGCAAATTATAAGAAATAATTTGATAATATTGTGCTTGCTGTTGTTAAGCTGTTCTAGGTATTTACTAACTTTAGTGAAGAAGAAATACGAAAAACAAGTGATTGACGATAAAAGTTGGGGTGCTAGGCGTATGGGGCTATTTCTGGAAGTCATTTTCTGGATGTTTTAAACTAGGAATCATATAGTACATATAAGTATGATGTTCTGAAGGTTGTGAACCAATTTATGGAATAAGAGTTGGATTCAATTTATGTTTTTTTAATAGTAAAAACGCGCCTACCGCTCAATATGATTGTTAAGATAACTGAGAAGCTCATATTGGATTATATTGTTGTTGTTGCTATCGTTGGTTATTGTTATTGTTGTTGGGCTGTTGATAACCCTTACTGGTATTTGTGATATAGTAATAACAGGGGAGTTGCTGCCCAATTTTCATAAGCTATACAACTAGCCAAATACGATAGTACGACATTATATGTTTACGACAATATCATTTCACTTATTATAGACGCAAGAAGTTGTGTTGATCTTCGTTGAGGTATACGGAAGAGATCATACATGTATGTTAAGGCACTTCCTTTTTTCTTTTGGCATGATCTAAAGTGAAATGAACGTAAACGATACGCTATTTCATAACGGATCTACTCCTAGCAACTAAGGCTGTCCATGTTGTTCTTTTCTTATAAAGCTATTCTAAGAAAGTATGTATGATCCTTGAATCCTATTGAGTTTCATATTGATGGTATGGAAATCCACAATGTTAATCGAAGGTGTGATGACCTTGCATCACTCTGAAAGGTTTAGAACGTGATTACATGAGCCCAACATGCATTATATATATGTATCTATTTTACTCTACGGAGTCGTGCTATAGTTTGCTGGGTACGACACCTATTGTGCAACCACTGATCAATTTGGTTTTACTAAGCTCCACGTGGCGGGGTACGATTCTACCGGGCCTAATGATGGCTGGATACGTTTTTACCGAGCTTATTATGGCCGGGTACAATATGATGATGATGATGCCCACAGAGGCAAATGATTTTAAAACCTTACGTATATATATGTATCATGCATTTCATGTTAGTAGCCCTCAGAGGTACTCAGATGTTAAAAGTTGTATCTTCTTTATCTCTCTTTATATTACTGTTCTTATTTATGACTTCCAGCCTTACATACTCAGTACTTTATTCGTACTGATGCCTCTTTTGCATGGGGACGCTGCGTTTCATGCCCGTAGGTCCCGATAGACAGGTTGACGACCCTCCTATTAGTCTATTAGCTCAACGGAAGGTGTTGGGGCGCTCACTTGCTTCGGAGTTGCTTATTTGGTCAGTATGCTTTGGACATGTATTGATTAGTATGACAGGGCCCTGTCCCGACCCTTATGACGTTTATGTACTCTTAGAGGCTTGTAGATTGATGTCATGTACATGGATGCTAGTGAGTCCTTGTCGGCATATGTTTTGATTCAAATGGTCATGTCGGCGTTATAGGCCCGTATGTCATATGTATAAGTTTGTATATCATGTTATCGTCTTATGTCGATTATTTCCTTATGTTTTATTTTGGTTATCTCATGACTGTCTTTTCGGTCCATTTACGCGTGATGGTATGATAAAAAACATACGTTACGTGGGTACTCGGTTGAGTAAGGCGCTAGGTGCCCGTCGCATCCCTCTGATTTGGGTCGTGACAATTAAGCTTCAAGCTATAATGTTTCTCACATTTGTATCTTTGTTGTGAACTATTTGATCCATGCTTGAGGTTGCATAAAGGCTAAATCCCTGAATGAAATAATTGCTATTGTTGTGATGAAATTGCTGATTTAAGCTGCGATTCCACACTTTCCACATGCCTACACTTTGGCATGCCATTATACCAGTCCAGGAGCATGATATTTGATATTCATTCACCTTTACATGTATTCTTGTGTATTTTCTTATATGTGATATGATTTGGACTGGGTGCTCGTGAACACGACAAGAGAATTTTATTATTATTCCTATGACCATGTCGGACGGATTTTACTGTTTTGCCCGTGACCACTCCGAGCGAATTAGGATATTGAGTCTGTGACCGGCCCAGGGTGGTAGCACGTTGAATTGGCCTTGCATGTGTATATGGATCCATCCCCCTAGGGTCAACCTCTCATGTGTCTCTCTTGATGGTGTACGTGGGGATATTGATGAAAACTAATCAGTGGTTTGGAACGGATATGGAAAGGTTTAGGAAAATCTGGCCAGTGTTTGTTTGGATTTGAATTTCATCTTTTCTTGCAATTTCTATGGTTATTTACCTGATTCATTTGCATATTACCCTTATATGATGTATCAATTACTAAGCAGATTACTTGAATAATTGTACACACACAGAGATAGTTCCTTCTGTGCTTTATACTTGATCACATTATTGTTATGTATTTGTTGAATTGATGAAACTGTACATGTTATAACAAGTATCATTTATAATTCTGCTTCTTTTACCTCACCGAGGTTAGTTATGATACTTGCTGAGTACATTAGGTAGGTTGTACTCATACTATAATCTGCACTTAATTGTGCAGATCCATGTGTTGGGACCAGTAAATAGTTGCAGATTTGCTTGTTGAACTAAGCTTTGAGAGACGAGGTAGAGCTGCATTCTTGCCTGCAGTCTTGGCGTCTCTTTTCTTATGTACTATTATCTTTATTTCAAACAGTATTATATTTAGTCATTTTAGATTTGCATTCCTGTATTAGAGCTCATGACTCTATATTTATCAGTTTCTAGGGGATTTATCATGCATTTGCACTATTTGATTATATTGAGGTTTCAAACTAATGCTATTTGTGTAAATTTTGCTAGTTTGGTTATTTATTGTTATGTCCGGCTTGCCTAGCGAGCATGTTAGGCGTCATCACTACAGGTTGAGATTTTGGGTCATGACAAGTTAGTATCAGAGCCCTAGGTTCATAGGTATTACAAGTTATGAGCAAGATTAGTAGAGTCTTGTGGATCGGTATGGAAAAATGTGTACTCATCTTCGAGAGGCTGTCGAACTATTATGAAACTTCACTTTTTTGCATTCTTGTCGTGCGGGTTTGTTATTTCTGAAGTTTGAAACTTGACTCTTCTATTCTCACACAGATGGTGAGGACACATGTGATCGAATCAGGCGGATTGCCACTGTACCACCAGTTAGGGCCGCGAGAGGCCGAGGCCATGGTAGAGGCCGAGGTGTGGCTCGTACTACAGCTAGAGCAGCACCTGTGAAACCACCAGTCGCTCCAGCTGAGGAGCCGGTACCAGATGTTGTTGAGTCCACAGGTTCATCTCAAGCATCGGCAGTGCCCATCATGATTCCTAGCCTTCAGGAGGCCTTAACCCAGATTTTGACTGTGTGCACGAGCCTGGCTCAGGCGGTTTCAGTCCTAGCTGCACTAGCCACTTCACAGGCCGGGGGAGGCGCCCAGACTCCTGCCTCCCGTACTCCAAAGCAGTGAGCTCATGCACTCCAGACACCGGGTGTATTGCCAGTTTAGCTGGTTACTGCTTCTCGGGCCGGAGTTGGTCCCCTTATGAGTGATGAGGAGCAGAAGAGGTTGGAGCGGTTTGGGAGGCTCAAGCCTCCAGAGTTCAGTGGAGTAGAGTTAGAGGATGCTCAGGATTTTCTAGATAGGTTTCACAGATTCTTCACATAGCAGGTATTTTAGACACCAATGAGGTTGCATTTACTACTTTTTAGCTGACGAGGGCAGCTAATAGATAGTGGCAGACGTTTTAGTTGAGTAGGCCAGCCGATGCAATGCCACTTACATGGCATGAGTTCTCAGTTCTCTTCTTAGATAAGTTTGTCCCACCGACTCGTAGAGAGGAGCTGCGTAGGCAGTTTTAGAAGCTATGCTAGAAGGGTATGACAGTGACTCAGTATGAGATGAGGTTCACAGATTTGGCTCGTCATGTAGTGTGGTTGGTTCCCAATGAGAGGGAGAATATTAGGAGGTTCATTGATGGCCTCAACTATGGGTTACGTTTCTGTATGGCTCGAGAGGTTGCGAGTGATGCTAGGTTTGACCAGGTGGTCGACATTGCTAGACGCTTAGAGCTGGTTCGTAGGCAAGAGTCTGAGGAGCGGGAGGCCAAAAAGCCTCATAGTTCAGGTGGTTTTAGTAGTGCCTCATCTAGAGGCTAGTCCCATTACAGAAGAGGTCATTTTTCTAGACCCATTCAGGCAGATCACCATGTTCCTTGTGGTTCTTCAGTTAGCCACAGTTCCTATAATGTACGCCCAGCTCAGTCATCATTTAGTGCATTCTTCGGGCTATCAGGATCAGCAACCTTTTAAGATGGGTCGTTATGAGTGCAGAGACTTGAGTCATCTCAAGAGATTGCCCCAGACTATTGAGTAGGGTTCCACAACAGAGCTCTCAACATATGATTTCAGCACCAATAGCTACACCACCCCCACAACCAGCTTGGGATGGGGCTGAGATAGCTCTAGGCTGCCATAAAGGGGGAGGTTGATCCGGTGGTGGTCATGCCCATTGCTACACATTTCTAGCCAGGCCAGAGGTAGTTGCTTTCGATGCCTTGATCACAGGTATGGTTTCAATGTGCTGCAGAGATGCTTCGGTGTTATTTGATCCTTGTTCCACTTATTCATATGTGTCATCATACTTTGCTCGTTATTTGGATATGCCTCGTGATTCTTTAGTTATGTCTATTTATCTATCTATACCAGTGGATGGTTCTATTATTATGGAACGTGTGTATCGTTCATGTGTGGTGACTATTGGGGGATTAGAGACGAGAGTTGATCTTTTACTACTTAGCATGATTGATTTTGACATGATTTTAGGCATGGATTAGTTGTCACCATGTCACGCTATTTTGGATTGTCACACTAAGACCGTGACGCTGGCGAGGGATGTTAGTGCTGATACTCCTACCGTTGAATCCGTTCCGGTAGTGAGAGACTTCCCAGATGTGTTTCCTCCAAACATGCCACCCGAAAGGGATATTGATTTTGGTATTGATTTGGTGCCGGGCACTCAGTCCATCTCTTCCCACCGTATCGCATGACACTAGCAGAATTGAAAGAGTTAAAGAAACAACTTCAAGAGTTGCTTGATAAGGGCTTCATCAAGCCTAGTATGTCACCTTGGGATGCGCCGATTCTATTTGTGAAGAATAAGGATGGTACTGTGAGGATGTGTATTGACTACCGACAGCTGAACAATGTCACCATTAAGAACAAGTATCCTCTATCGCGCATTGGTGTCTTATTTGACCAGCTTCAGGGTGCGGGAGTGTTCTCGGAGATTGATTTGAGGTCGAGGAATTATCAGTTGGGGATTTAGGATTCTGATATTCTGAAGACGAATTTTATGACTTCCTATGGGCACTACGAGTTTCTTGTGATGTCTTTTGGGCCGACCAATGCCCCATCAGCCTTTATGTATTTGATGAACAGTGTGTTCCATCCGTATCTTGATTTTTTCATCATAGTATTCATTGATGATATATTGATGTACTCACGCAACCAGGAGGACCATAAGCAGCATCTAAGGATTGTACTCCAGACCTTAAGGGAGAAGAAACTTATGCTAAATTCTCCAAGTGTGAGTTTTGGCTTGATTCGGTGGTGTTCTTAGGCCACGCAGTGTCTAGTGAGGAAATCAAGGTGGATACAAAGTAGATTGAGGCATTTTAATGTTGTTCCAGACCGTCTTCAGCTACTGAAATTCAGAGTTTTCTTGGTTTGGCAAGTTATTATCAACGTTTTGTAGAGGGTTTCTCATCCATTGTTGCACCTTTGACTAGATTGACGTAGAAGGGTGCCCCATTCAGGTGGTCTGATGAGTGTGGGGAGAGCTTTTAGAAGATCAAGACTGCCTTGACCATAACTCCAGTTCTAGTTTTACCGTCAGCACCGGGTTCATATACAGTTTATTGTGATGCTTCGCGAATTGGCATCGGGTGTGTCTTGATGCAGGAGGGAAGGGTAATTGCTTATGCTTCGCATCAGCTGAAGCCTCATGAGAAGAACAAACCTGTTCATGATTTAGAGTTGGCCGCCATTGTTCACGCGTTGAAGATTTGGAGGCACTATCTCTACAGCGTGTCTTATGAGGTATTCACAGATCATCAGAGTCTACAACACTTGTTTAAGCAAAAATATCTAAACTTGAGGTAGCGAAAGTGGTTAGAGCTGTTAAAAGACTATGATATCACCATTTTGTATCATTTCGGGAAGGCCAATGTGGTGGCCGATGCCTTGCGTAGAACGGCTGAGATTATGGGTAGCCTTGCATATATTCTAGTTATGAGAGATGGCTAGCATTGGATGTTCGGGCTTTGGCCAATCAGTTTGTGAGGTTAGATGTTTCGGAGCCTAGCCGGGTTCTTGCTTGCATGGTTTCTCGGTCTTCTTTGTATGAGCGCATCAAAGCGTGTCAGTATGACGACCCCATTTGCTTGTTCTTAAGGACACGGTTACCAAGGAGGTTTGTATTGGAGATGATGGGGTGTTACAGATGTAGGGTCGGATTTGTGTCCCCAATGTGGATGGGTTGCCTGCGTTTCTTCTTGAGAAGCCCCATAGTTCGCGGTATTCCATTCATCCGGGTGCCGCTAAGATGTGTCAGGATTTGAGGCAACATTATTGGTGGAGAAGAATGAAGAAAGATATAGTAGAGTTTGTGGCTCGTTGTTTGAACTGCTAGCAGGTGAAGTACGAGCATCAGAGGACGGGCGGTTTGCTTCAAAGACTTGAGATTCTCGAGTGGAAGTGGGAGTGTTTACCATGGATTTCATTGTTACGCTTCCACGAACATTGAATAAATTCGACACTGTGCGGGTTATTGTGGATAGACTGACCAAGTCTGCTCACTTCATTCCAGTTGTGACTACCAATTCTTCTGAGCAGCTGGCTTAGATATATATCCGTGAGATAGTTCGTCTTCATGGTCGATGTCCATTATCTCAGATCGAGGAACGCAGTTCACATAGCATTTGTAGAGAGCTGTGCAGCGTGAGTTAGGTACACGAGTTAAGTTGAGTATAGCATTCCACCCTAGATGGATAGGCAGTCCGAGTGCACCATTCAGATTTTGGAGGATATGCTACGCACCTATGTTATGGATTTTGGGGGTTCATAGGATCAATTCTTACTGCTTTTAGAGTTTGCCTACAACAACAACTACCAATCAAGTATTCAAATGGCTTCTTATGATGCCATATATGGAACGCGGTGCCGTTCTCCAGCTGGTAGGTTTGAGCCAGGAGAGGCTAGGTTATTGGGCACGGATTTGGTTTGGGATGCCTTGGAGAAAGTCAAGTTGATTCAGGATCGGCTTCGTATAGCACAGTCTAGGCAAAAACGTTATGCTGATTGCAAGGTTCATGATGTTGCATATATGGTGGGTGAGAAGGTGTTGTTCAGAGTTTCGCCCATGAAGGGTGTGATGAGGTTCGGGAAGAAGGGAAAGTTGAGCCCTTGATATATTGGTCCTTTTGAGGTGCTCAAGAGAGTGGGAAAGGTGGATTAGGTGTTCACTATGTGTTTCATGTTTCTAAGCTCCGGAAGTATTGTGGTGATTCGTCATATATTTTGGACTTCAGCATGGTACAGCTGGATAGGTATTTGACTTATGATGTGGAGCTGGAGGCTATCTTGGACCAGGAGGTTCCAAAGTTGAGGTCGAAGAATATAGAATCAGTGAAAGTTCGTTGGAGAGGTCAGCCGGTCGAGGAGGCTACTTGGGAGGACGAGCGGGAGATGCAGAGCATATATCCACATCTATTTGAGACTCCAGGTATGATTCTAGACCCGCTTGAGGAGGAACATTTGTTTAAGAGGGGGTGAATGTAACGACCCGACCGGTCGTTTTGTGTATTTATAGCCCCATTCCCCTATTTACTACCTCTTCTATGCTCATTTGTGGTTTTGTGACTTGCTAGAGTTGTTGGTTTGGTTTCAGGGATGATTCAGAGTGAATTGGGACACGTAGTCCCAAGGTTGCAAGTTTAAGTTGGAAGAGTTGACCGAAGTTTGACTTTTGTGTGGACGACTCCGCAATAGATTATTGATGGTTCCGATAGCTTCGATGGATTTTGGACTTAGGCAAATGTCTGGATGTTGATTTGCAGGTCTGTAGGTTGGTTTGAGATTTTTAGGCGAATGTTGGAAAGTTGAGATTTTGAAGGTTGAAAGGTTTGACCGAGAGTTGACTTTGTTGATATCGGGTTCGGATTTTGGTTCCAGTAGTTGGAATAGGCCTATTGTGTCATTTGGAACTTGCATGCAAAATTTGAGGTCATTCGAAGTTGATTTGTTATGGTTCAACATTAGCTTTAGAAGTTTGAAGTTCATCAGTTTATTAGGCTTGAATTAGGGTGGTTTTGGTGTTGCTTGATGAGATTTGAGGCTTCGAGTAAGTTTGTATTGTGTTTTAGGACTTATTGGTATGTTTGGACGGGGTCTCGGGGGCCCCGGGTGTGTTTCGGATAAGTTTCAGACCTTTTTCCATCATGGTGGACCGCTGATTTCTGTGCTTCTGGTGTTCTTCTTCGTGATTGCGAAGTATGGGTCGCGATTGTGTGGAGTAGTTGCTGATAGGTGGATTTTTTCTCTTCGCGTTCGCGAGCGGAAGGACGCATTCGTGAAGCCTTTTGGTGGTTATTCATCGCGAACGCGAGTCGGCAAACGCATTCGCACAGGAGGAAGGGAGGTCCTGAGGATTTCACGCGGTTGTTCTTCGCAACCGCGTGGTCGAGTCCGCAATCGCGTAGCTTTGGAGGTTTGGTCATCACGTTCGCGACTCTGGTGTCGCGTTCGCGTAGGAGAATTTGGGCCGCTGGAACTTTTGTGCTTCGCGATGGCGATGGCTTTTCTGTGATCGCGAAAGTCAAATGCTAGGGAAGAATGTTTTAAATCCCATTTCGAGGGTTAGAGTTATTACATCACATATTGAGTTAGAGAGCTCAGTTTTGGGTGAATTTTGAGGCAATTTTTACGGTTTAGATCGGCTTAAGTATTTTTGGCCCGGATTCGTTATTCTTTCATGATTCCATTTTTGGTTTTAGTATTTAATTGGTAAATTAAAGTGGAGAAATGGAGTATTTTAGTAAAAACTTCATAAAGTAAAAATTGAGGATTTAAAGGTCCATTTGAGGTCGGAATCAGATGATATTGATATGGTTGGACTCGTAACCGAATGAGTGTTCAGAATTTGTGAATTTTGTCAAGTTTCGAGGTGCGGGCCAGGGGTTGACTTTTTAATTTTGGTTAAAGATCTTAACTTTATCATTTGGAATCAATTCCTATGGCTTTTATTGATTATATTAAGCTAATTTGGCAAGATTCGGGTTGTCCATAGGTTGATGCACGCGGGAAGGGCTTGTTAGAGGAGTAATGTGGCTTGCTTGAGATAAGTATCATACTTAAATGATGGTAGGCTAAAATGTCTTGTTTTAGTCACGTATTGCACTCTAGTTTACTGCACTTTAATTGAGTTTGAGCTTTAATTGCAGGTGTTTTGCACTAATTATGTGTTTTATGCCTTGTAGGAGGATTCCGAGCTATGTAGATGTTACAAAATGAATTCGAGTGATTTGGAGCTTTGAAGTCTGAGTAAAAGCCCAAGGGATTAAGTGGGGATCGAGTTCGGGGGTCGAGAACCACGTTTGGATATCAAAAAGTCAAGAAAAAGCCGTACTATGAGAAAACAACACTAGGGCGCGCGTGGGTGCGCGTGGCGCGCCACGCCTGTACATTTTCTGGCTGCCTGACAGATTTCAACTCTCTGGATTTCCTCACTAATGACCCGCATGACGCGTCTCTCCATGCGTCGCACTTGTGCAATTTTTATAGAGTTATTTTCCTATTTCGGCTAGGAGAAGG
Source organism: Nicotiana obtusifolia (assembly GCA_002018475.1). Classification (NCBI taxonomy): domain Eukaryota; kingdom Viridiplantae; phylum Streptophyta; class Magnoliopsida; order Solanales; family Solanaceae; genus Nicotiana; species Nicotiana obtusifolia. The sequence continues at coordinate 62,445 of MCJB01032014.1, read as the reverse complement.
TGATTTCGTTTGGGCCCGACCGTACTTGGTATAAATACATGGAAAAACGTTATTTTTCAGAACTTTTGACACATAGACGACCTAAGGAGGCTAAGGAGGAGTTGAAAGAACACGAGCACAAGGATTTTATCATCGGTCCTCACTCAAGACTCGAGTTTGGATTGAATTTATGTTTCCTATTACTTTAACTATATCTATGATGAATTGCTCCATATCTATGGAGTATTTATCTTTAGGGTTTGATGGATTTGGTGTATTGATGATTGTTTCTAGATTATAACTCTAGTTTTATGAATTAAAGCACTTTTTGGATTATTTATTTGTTGCATCTATACTCACTTGTTCATGTAATAGAGAGAGGCATAACTTGTGTTATCTTTGCATTATATTGTTGGTTGAGTTCGTTAATTCTTCTTAGTAATCGGAAGAGGCTAGTTGAATCATTGACTATCCTAGTTAGGAGAATAATCGAAAGAGGTTTTCCTGAAGATCAATCCCCTATGCATTCTTGCATATCTTCATGTGCTTAAATTGGTTCATCTTGTGAGGTTAAGACTTAATCGAGAAAGGAGTTTTTGTTGAACGTTTGAACTAATAATTGAGAGAATTCGAGAGACTCACTTGAATATTAGAAGTGAATTACCTAGAGTTAGATCCCAAATAATTTTCTTGCACCTATCCTATCAACCCCTATTTTCTCCAATTGATAACTTCCTTGTTTATATTTGTTTCGATTGCCATTAGTCAATAACTTTATCTTCTTAGTTAATTTTGGTTAGAAGTCATATAAACCTCCATTGTTGATTCTCTTGGATAGCGATCACGCTAGAAATACTATTCAAATCCAATCCATGTGGATACGATATTATACTATACTATATTTGATTAGCGAGCATAATTTAAGTGTGTGTTTCGAGCTCGTCAAATTTTTGCACCGTTGCCAGGGATTGGCAATCAACAGTGTTTGAAATAGTTTCTGGTGCTAATTCAGGAATTAGGTTTTAGTTTTTTTCTTTTTTTTTTCTTTTTCCTTTTCTATTTTATTTTCTTTATTAGTTAACTTCTTTTCAAGATTTGTTTTGTAGTACCTAACAAGTTGGAGAAGATACTGTAGATTTTGAACTCTAAATGTTGTGAAGATGGAGTACAACCAGCCTAAGAAAACGGTTGAAGAGTTAGCAAGTGAACATTATCAGCCGTTTGCTATGTGTTTTAAATGCAGTGGAAATCCTCTATGGGTCGACTGTCAAGCAGGTATGTATTTTTCCTATGGTTCGTATTTGAGAAGTCTCACTCTATTTCTAGTTCGTACAGGTATGAGGATTCATATGGGCACAATTCTGACTCTGGTTGGGATGAATACCCTTGTTATGACTAGAATAAAAAACAAGTGAGACAACCACCTCAAGAGGAGAATGATAGTTTAGAAGCGCTTATGTATAGGTTCACAAATATTGTTGAAGAAAGGTTTATGCAGAATGATGAAGCTATTAAGAATCTAACAACGCGAATGAGTCAATTAGTAAGTATACTTTCAGAAATCTCATTGTGTTGTGATGGTGAATATATGGAGGAAATACCTTGTGAGAACGAGCCTACTCACGAGGATGAGCATCCACAGAGAGAGCTTTCCACTGTTCAAGAGGACTTTGATTCAACTGAGATGATTGAAAATAAGGATGTGGTTGAGTGTGAAGCAAAGGAAGAAGAGTTCAAACCCCCATCTACCTTTTCACATTTGCAACCTTTAGTAGAAGAGAATGAGAAACAAATGGTCTTGGACATACCAGAGGAATATTCATTTGATCTTTCTTCTTTGTTTTCTTATTCTAACCTTGATCATGTGGATTTTATTTTTTAGGGATTTACAGGAATATGTATGGATTGATCTTGTGAAAGAATGCAGAAACAAGTTAAAGATCATCGTGAACGAGCAATGTACTGCTCAAGATGAGGACAAGAAAGAAAGAAAAGAGCGGGTCTTGCAGGTATCCTCAGAAGAATTGGGCTTAATGAGATCCATAAAAAATCCCAAGGAGCGAATACGAGGAATGAATTCAGAATTAAGGGTGGAGTTTATAAGTTTTCGAAAAAGAAGAAAATTCAGGGAAGTTTCCTTTACCTTATGCTTTTTAATAGTGTGTTATGGGGACATGCCACAACTTAAAGTGTGGGGTGGGGGATATGTTGTATGTATGTATGTATATTAGTTTTCGTTATTTTTGTTTTGTTAGTTTTAGTAGCTGGAGATAGAAAAAAATTGAAAAAAACATAAAAATTGAAAGAAATTTTAAAAATTTTGATTTTTCCTGACGACGGATATCATCGACCGATTTGTTGAGGGAGTAAAGTCGAAAGAAAGAAACAAAAAGATTTTGTTTTCTTAGGTAGTGTAATAATTCCCCCTTGATTTTTTCTTTGTGCTGCGATTCTTTTCCAAGGGTTTTGTTTGAACCAGGTGTAGTTAGTTTTTATTTTTCCTAGGAGTAGGGAACATTGTGCTATGATTTAAATTGAAGACAATGTCTCTTAACTTTATTATACCTTGAGAATAGTGAGTGCTTTAGTTGTGACGCATAGGCTTAGTTTTTGACTCTTGTATAAGTACCTTAAATTGTTTGATCTTAACTTTGCTTAACTGCTTTGACTAAAGTGTCTTGATAGTCCAATCTTGAGTGAGTTATGTGCCATATGGGTGTGAGATTTTGTGTATTCTCTACATAGCATTTGATGTCTAGAACTTGCCCCGTGTGTTTACGAAGCGAAATAGTAGTTTTATTCAGTCTTGGAAGTGATATAGGCATTTCTTTGTTGAACCAGTTATAAGCTTTTGCCCACCTAATTGTTATGTATCTTAGTTAACCCCATTGAGCCTGTAATCTTGTTTCTTTGGCAACCACATTACAAATCGGAACCAATTGTTTGAATTGACCATCTATTTGAGCCTTGTACCTCTCGTGAGCATTGAATTTGTTATGAACTTTGTAAAAGTGAAGTGTGGGTTGGTTGGTTTGGCTTTTGAGTGGAACTATTGAACTAAGGAGAAAGGTCCACTGTTTTGAAAAAGAAAGAGCCACTTGAATTGAAAAAGAAAGGAAAAAATATAAGTGTATGATTGGGAAAAATATTCCTTGATAGTGGTAACTTGATGTAATTGTGTTTAAAGAAGTAGGGAGTTAATGTATATTTATGTGAAGGTGGAGTTTTGGTTTGACATAAGTGTGGGGTTTTGAACAATGAAATGTATGTATTAAAGTTCTTAGGGAGGTGTAGTCACTCTTATATCCAAATGTATCCTACCCATCCCGCAACCTACATTAGAACCAATTAAAGTCCTACTTTATCCTTGACTGAATGAGCTCAATTAGTGGAGTAGTACACTACGGGAAAACCTATGGTTCATCTTTTAGGGCATATGAATGTTATTTCTGAGAGTGAGTGAATTCTTTCTATCTTGAGTTCCTAATTGTTCTTAATATCTATTGTGTGTAGAACTACTCTTTATTGTTGTGTGAGGGCACTTGATTCACGAAGGAAAAGTAATGCTTGACCTCTATGTTAGAGTAAGTGAGTGGGTTATAAATAATGCGTGGTGCTGTTGAGTCGAATCTTGAGGCAGGAATGTTACACTATCGTGCTTAGTCTATTTTAAATATTCTTGGTGTGATGAGTTAGGAGAGTTATTTAAAAAGGTTGTGTCTTTATAAAGTGTAGTTTGATTGCTCGAGGACTGGCAATGGTTTAAGTGTAGGGTGTTGATGGTAGGCTAAAATCTCGTGTTTTAGTCGCTTCACTCTAGTTTACTACACTTTAATTCAGTTTGAGGGTTAATTGCTAGTGTTTTGCACTAATTGTGTGTTTTATGCCTTGTAAGAGGATACCAAGCTATGTAGATGTTTCAGAATGAATTCGAGTGATTTGGAGCTTTGAAGTCTGAGTAAAAGCCCAAGGGATGAAGCCGGGATCGAGTTTGAGGGTTGAGAACCACGTCTGGATATCAAAAAGTCAAGAAAAACCCGTACTCTGTGAAAACAACACCAGCACGCCGCATGGGGTTGCGCGTCGCGTGCCGCGCCTGTACATTTTCCGGCTGCCTAACAGATTTAAACTCTCTTGATTTCTCCACTAACACGCCGCATGGCGTGTCGCCCCATGCGGCGCACCTGTGCAATTTTATAGACTTATTTTCCTATTTCGATTTGGAGAAGGTGATTTCTTTTGTGCCCGACGCTACTTGGTATAATACATGGAAAAACGTTATTTTCAACACTTTTGACACATATTCGACCTAAGGAGGCTAAAGAGGAGTTGGAAGAACACGAGCACAAGGATTTCATCATTTCTTGCATACTCAAGACCTGAGTTTGGATTGAATTTATGTTTTCCATTACTTTAACTATATTTGTGATGAATTACTCCATATCGATGGAGCAGGTCTCTTTAGGGTTTAATGGATTTGGTGTATTGATGATTGTTTGTGGATTATAACGCTAGTTTTATGTATTGAAGCATTTTTTGATGATTTAACTGTTGCATCTGTACTCACTTGTTCATGTAATCGAGAGACGCATAACTTGTGATATCTTTGCATTGTATTGCTGGTTGAGTTCATTAATTCTTCTTAGTAATCGAAAGAGGCTAGTTGAATCATTGACTAAACCTAGTTAGGAGAATAATCGAAAGAGGTTTTCCTAAAGACCAATCCACTACGCGTTCTTGCGTATCTTCATGTGCCTAAACTTGTTCATCTTGTGGGTTAAGACTTAATCGAAAGAGGAGTTTTTGTTGAACGCTTGAACTAATAATTGAGTGAATTCGAGAGACTCACTTGAACATTAGAAGTGAATTACCTAGAGTTAGATCCCAAATAACTATCTTGCACCTATCCTATCAACCCTATTTTCTCCTATTTATAACTTCCTTGTTTATCTTTGTTTCGATTGTCATTAGTCAATAGCTTTAGATTCTTAGTTAATTTTAGTTAGAAATCAGATAAACCTGAATTATTGATTCTCTTGGATAACGATCAAGCTAGAAACTATGATAATACTATTTAAAACTAATCCTAGTGGATACGATATTATACTATACTATATTTGATTAGCGAGCAAATTTAAGTGTGTTTTTCTAGCTCGTCACTTAACTTCGTTGAGCCACTAGTTTCCTGGATTAATTGTGATAGCTATGTGCTATGGGTGCACATATGTGTGGGGTTTGAGCCCATGTGTGAGAACGGTGGTATTTATTTATGTTCGGGGCAGTGCTTAGGCTATGATATGCCTAGAATTGATTGTTAATCTTTAAGCTATAATGTTTCTCACATTTGTAGCCTTGTTGTGAACTGTTTGAGCCATGTTCTTGGTTACTAAGAGGCTAAATCCCCGAATGAACTTGATAATTGCTATTTTTGTGATGAAATTGTTGATTTGAGCTGCGATAGCAGACTTGGAACATGCCTACACTTTAGCAACATTATACCAATCCAGGAACATAAAATTTTATATTAATTCGTCATATACATGTATTCTTGTATATTTGCTTCTATGTCATATGATTCGGACTAGGTTCCTATGAACACGCCAGGTGGATTGTATTGTTATTCCTGTGACCATGCTGAGCAGATTGTTCTGTTATGCCTCTGACCATGCTGGGCGGATTATGATATTGAGCATGTGACCACGCCGGACTGGTAGCACGTTGAAGTGGTCGTGCTTGCATATGGATATGGATCCATCCCCCTAGGGTCACCCTCTCACGTTTCTCTCTTGATGGTGTACACATGGATATTGAGGAAAACTGATCAGTGGTTTGGAACGGATATGGAAAGGTTGAGGAAAATCTTGCTAGTGTTTGTTTGGATTTGAATTTCATCTTTACTTGCAACTTTCGTGGTAATTGACCTGATTCATTTGCATATTACCCTTATATGCTGTATCATTTACTGAGCAGAGTGCTTGAATAATTGTACACACACATAGAGTTCCTTCTATGCTTTATAGTTGATCACATTATTGTTCTGTACTTGTTAAATTGATGAAACTGTACAAGTTATAGCCAGTATCATTTATAATTCTGCTCCTTTTACCCCACTGAGGTTAGTTATGATACATTCTGAGTACATTAGGTCGGTTGTACTCATACTACACTCTGCACTTAATTGTGCAGATCCAGGTGTTGGGACTAGTTATCGGTAGCAGATTTGCTTATTGAGCTGAATTTCGAGAAATGAGGTAGAGCTGCATTTTCACCCGCAGTCTTGGCGTCTCTTTTCTTATGTACTGTTGTCTTCGTTACAGACAATATTAAATTTGGTCACTTTTTATTTGTATTCCTATATTAGGGCTCATGACTCTGTAGTTACTAGTTTCTGGGGAGATTTATCATGTATTAATACTATTTCGTTATATTGAGGTTTCAGGCTTATGCTATTTTTGAAAATTTTACTATTTTGGTTAATCATTGTTATTTTCCGGCTTGCCTAGCGAGTGTGTTAGGTGCTATCATGAAAGGTTGGGATATTGGGTTGTGACAGCGCCAGTACCCCAAGTAAGGGCTGCGAGAGGTCGAGGCCGAGGCCGAGGCAGAGGCCAGGGGTGGAGCACGTGCCGCGGTTCAAGGCCCTGCTAGAGCAGCCATTATGGATAAACCAGTAGCTCTAATTAAGGAGCAGATGTTGATCCGGTGGGACCAGCTCAGGATCTGAAGGGACCCATTGCTACACCTAGACTTTAGGAGACTGGCTCAGATTCTGAGCGTGTGTATGAGTTTGGCTTAGGCGGGTATGATTCCTATTGCTTCACAGGCTAGGGGAGGAGCCCAGACTCCCATCGCATATATATTAGAGCAGCTGGCTCATGGTTATCAGACATTGGGATTTTTTCCAATGCAACTAGTCATTGCAGTTCAACCCGAGGTTAGGCCATCCTTGACTACTGAGGAGCAGAAGAGGATTGAGAGATTTCAAAGACTTTATCCTCCCCAGTTCAATGGAGAGCCTACTGAAGATGCACAAGTTTTTTTTATCAGTGTCATCGGATTCTGTGCGTTTTAGGTATAATGAATTCAAATAGGGTTGACTCTACTACCTTCCAGTTAACGGGGACAACATACTAATGGTGGCAGAATTATGAGTTGAGTAGACCGGCTGGCACAACACCACTCACAAGTCTCGATTCTTAGATCTCTTCTTGGAGAAGTTTATTCCACATTATTTCTTGCTTAGGTTCATTGCAATACCAGCACATTGATGGTAAGGCAATATTCCATCTCCTGATAATATCATTAATAGGTATTTTAAACTCCACATCCTCCAGGGTGAAGAACGACATCTTAAAAGGGAGGCCCTTGACCCATATGTCTGTGTACAGATTATTTGTCTATTCCCTTTTCCTCACATAATCCCTTGTTGATTGTACTGTGAAATTTTCTTTTGTGCTTAACATCCATCATCGTTTGTCCTATTCTTGAATACTCTTGGTGGTTTTACCCCTTAGATTATGTATTGAGCTATGTCTGCAGGCTATTTAATATTGGTGCATTCCATTTTCTATCTGCTACCATTTCAGTAACTGTTTGAATACTTTCATCACAATAGTAATCCTCAGGAGTGGCATGATAGAGAGCACATGTGCCCACCTAATTATCAAATAAAAAGAGGGAAAATCTCTTATTTATCTGCCACCAAATTTGGTGTTCTACTTTGTCCCTTGCCTCTAGCATATTTTTCCATACCCGAGAATCTCTTTTCTTCGATGGTATGATCACTTCATTTTCCTTCTTACCGTACTTATTGTTTATGTAGTAGCTCCATAGAGATGGTTTTGTCCTATAACTCCAACAGAGCTTACAGAACAGTGTCATTGAGACATCATGCATTGATCTAAAGCCTAGTCCTTCTTCAGTCACAGATAGGCATAGATGCTTCCAAGAAAATCACTGTCTTTTCTTTGCTCCAACATAGCTACTCCCAAAACATTGAGCAAACAGCTTATGTAGATGTTCTATCATATTTTTTGGAGGGTTTACTATAGACAATTGATGTAGGGGATACTTTGTAGCACATCTTTAATCAAAAAACAACCCTTCCTCAAAATGAAAGTTTTCCCTTCCATGCTTGCAGCTTGTTGCTAACCTTGGTGATCGTATGCTTATAATATTCCTAATTCTTTCTCATATGAAAAATTGGACATCCTAGGTAAGCGAAAGAAAATTGCTTCCTTCCTATACCTGATATTACCCATGTTGTTACCACAATATCCATAGTCACAATTGAATGCAAGTACATTGCACTCTTCTTCTTATTAATTATTTGAGCTGATGTTTTTCATATTTAGTCAACAAATCCATTACACACTGCAGAGACCAGACATCAGCAACACTAAATATGATTATGTCATCTACATAAGCTAGGTGATTTAACTTTGAAATTCTTTTAGGCATCCCATAACCATGAACGTACATGCATTTAAGGATCTAGAAAGCACCTCTATTGCAATGAAAAATAAAGTACGGGACAATGGGTCCCTTTGTTTTATACCTCTAGGTGGACCAAAAAAGCCATCGGGTTGCCCATTCAGTAATACAGAATATTAATTGTTCCCAATAATTCTGAATACCATGTCAATAAGTTTTTCACTGAATCCCACTTTTCTGAGAACCTTAGTGAGGAAGAACTATGACACCCTATCATAGGCTTTGCCATATCTAGTGCAATCACTTATATTAGCATGTTTAGCACTTTTCCTATTTTCGGTGACTAATTTTTGTATCTTCAAAATATTTTCAACAAATTTTCTTCCTTTTACAAAATCTGCATGTTCTAGTGATATCATGGAGGGCGGTAGATATACTATTCTTTCATGAATCACCCTAGATAATATTTTATTAACAAAATTACTTAGATTGATTGATCTTATATCGCAAAGATTCTTACATCTTATTTTTTGGTAACAGTACCAAATTTGTATGAGTAATAAATTTTGGTATCTCAACACACACAAAGAAAGCTAAAACCATGTTTGTCACATCTTCCGCTATTATATGCCAGGCTGCCTCAAAGAGAAGTCCTATAAAACCATCAGGTCCCCATGCACTATCAGCATTTATATTAATCACAACTTGTTTAACTTCTTAGTGATCATGTAGGTATATCATTTAGCAAATCAAAATCTGTGGGGTCGGTTTCTTTAGTGAATTGATTCCTATAGAATCTGACTGCTTCTTCACTTATATCTTCCATTGACTCTAACCATTCCCATCTTTATTCTAAATTCTCTTCAGTTGCAGTCTTCTTCTTCTGCCTTTCATATAAATATGAAAAACTTTAGTGTTTCTTTTCCCATATTTAAACCAACTCATGTTTGCCTTTTATTTCTAAAATAGCTCCTCAAAGTGCAATTATCTATTTAGATCTGCTTGTATTTTATGTAGACTTTCTCTATTATTCCGAGAAGGATTGATCTCAAATTGTATCTCATGAGCTTTTATCACATTCTCCAAAGTTTAAATTTGCTGAAAAATGTTGCCAAAGGTATTCTTACTCCATTCCACCAAAGCTGCTTCGGTCTTCTTCAATTTATGATAAACAAGATGAAAGGATTGGCCATAAAATCTTATGTCCAGCTTTGTTTCACCACATCAATAAAGGATGCCTCTTTTACCCAAAGCTCAAGAACTTAAAGGATTTTTTCACTGTCACTTTAATAGTATCACACTTTAACAATAAGGGAGCATGATTAGAACTTTGTTCAATCTCCAATGTAGGAAACTGATTGTCACGACCTAAATGCACATGACCGGCACTCGATATACTATCTGACCTGAGTGAACCAAACTATATGATGCGCCCAACTTTATGCATGAAAATCAATATAATTGTGGAAGCTTTTCTTGAAAATATATACATTTTCAGTTTAAATCTTGGAACATTTTCCAATTTAAAACTATACATGACACCTTTGATAATAGTAATAATGAAATAAAATAAAATAAATATCTCTTCATATATGTCATGTACCCTCCTATTACTACAAAACAATATAGCTATCTATGGAGCCTCTATAACAAGGAATAAAACTAAACACTTGGGTTAATACTCGACTAAAAGAAAATAAGAATGGGCCGTGCTTGCGTGTGGATACGGATCCATCCCCCTAGGGTCACCCTCTCATGTTTCTCTCTTGATGGTAATTGATCAGTGGTTTGGAAGGATATGGAAAGGTTGAGAAAAGTCTGGCCAATGTTTGTTTGGATTTGCATTTCATCCTTACTTGTATTTCCGTGGTTACTGACCGGATTCATTTGCATATTACCCTTATATGCCATATCATTTACTGAGCAGAGTATTTGAATAATTGTATGCACACACACAGAGAGACAGTTCCTTCTATGCTTTATACTTGATCACGTTATTGTTCTGTACTTGTTAAATTGATGAAACTATAAAGGTTATAGCCAGTGTCATTTATAATTCTACTTCTTTTACCTCACTGAGGTTAGTTATGATACTTGCTGAGTATATTGGGTCGTTTGTACTCATACTACACTCCGCACTTAATTGTGTAGATCTAGGTGTTGAGACTGGTTATCGGTAGCAGATTTGCTTATTGAGCTGAGTTTCAAGAGACAAGGTAGAGCTGCATTTTCGCCCGCAGTCTTGGTGTCTCTTCATTACAGAAAATATTATATTTTGTCATTTCGGATTTGTATTCCTATATTAAAGTTCATGATTCTGTATTTATCAGTTTCTGGGGCGATTTATCATGTATTAGCACTATTTCGTTATATTGAGGTTTCTGGCTTATGCTATTTTTGTAAATTCTACTATTTTGATTATTTATTGTTATGTACCGGGTTGCCTAGCCAGTGTGTTTGGTTCCTTCATGAAAGGTTAAAATTTTAGGTCGTGACAGCGTCGGTACCCCTAGCCAAGGCTGCAAGAGGCGGGGAGGCAGAGGCAGGGGTAGAGCACGCGCAGCTGTTAGAGGCCTGCTAGAGCAGCCATTATGGAGACACTAGCAGCTCCTGTTGAGGAGAAATGTTAAGCCGATCGGACTAGATCAGGATCTGAAGGGACCTATTGCTACACTTAGACTTCAGGATAGTGGCTCAGATTCTGAATGAGTGTACGAGTTTGGCTTAGGTGGGTATGACTCGTGTTGCTTCACGGGCTGGGGGAGGAGCCCAGACTCCCGTTGCATATATATTAGAGCAGCTTGCTCATGGTTATTAAACACTGGGGTTTCTGCCAGTGCAACTAGTTATTGCAGTTCAGCCCAAGGTTAGGACAACCTTGACTGATGAGGAGCAGATGAGGATTGAGAGATTTCAGAGGCTTCATCCTCCCAGTTCAGTGGAGAGCCTACTGAGGATGCACGGGGTTTTCTTGATCAGTGTCATCAGATTCTGTGCATTTTAGGTATAGTAAATTCAAATAGTGTTTACTGTACTACCTTCCAGTTGACGGGGACAACATACAAATGGTGGCAGATTTATGAGTTGAGTAGACCAGCTGGCACAACACCACTCACAGGTCTTGATTCTCAGATTTTTTCTTGGAGAAGTTTATTCCACATTATTTCTTGCTTAGGTTCATTGTCATACCAGCACATTGATGGTAAAGCAATACTCCATCTCCTTATAATATCATTAATAGGTATTTAAAGGATTTCTTCAATGTCACTTTAATAGTATCACACTTTAATAGTAAAGGAGCATGATCAGAACTTGTCCTAACTAGATGTTCAATCTCCAATGTAGGAAACTGATCTTCACGACCTAGATCCACATGACCGGCACCCCGTATACTATCTGACTCGAGTGAACCAAACCATATGATGCACCAAACTTTATGCATGCAAATCAATATAATTGTGGAAGCTTTTTCTTGAAAATAATATACATTTTCAATTTAAATGTTGGAACATTTTCCAATTCAAAACTATACATGACACCTTTGATAATGATAATAATGAAATCAAATAAAATAAATATCTCTTCATATATGTCATGTACCCTCCTATTACTACAAAACAACATAACTATCTATGGAGCCTCTATACTAAGGAATAAAACTAAACACTTAGGTTAATATTCGACTAAAAGAAAATAAGAAAACAACATGATTGCTACCACGAAATAGAAGTGGTGCCTCACCATATACCTCGGGAAGGGAGTCAACCTAGCCCTATCCGCATGTCACGTATTATACGTCATCTTAAAATATGTAAAGTAAGTGGGGCCCTATGGAGTGGCCTCTAAGGGCTGAGTACACACTACAACACTCAATAAATGTCATAGACTCTCTCTAATTCATGTTCCTGGGATAGGATTTTATAAAAATAATGCAACTAACATTTGATATAAATAATAACAATTATATCAATTCGTGCTTTTTATCATTTTGAATGAAAAGACGAGTGAAGCATAAACCATGATATAATATTTTAAAATATTTATATTAATCCATAATTTTAAATGAAATCATATAAACCATTTCAATTGCATCAAGTTATTGAAATAACTTTCGGCTCCTTAGGCCTAAGCATAAGAAAATAATTCTTTACCTTTCACCGGGAGTACTATACTTTCACGGCCAAAAATCACACCATCTCGTGATGACACTTAACACAATTCGCTAGGTAAGACAAATAGTATAAGTCACTACTATAATGAGAAATCATCAATATTATTAATAATATAACTATCCTAAGGACTGGTAATACATGTCATGAGCTACTAAGATTAGATTTACAAGCTGAGAATGAGAATAAATACAACATCTGTTTGAGGGTTACATAAACAAAAATGTGGTCCTAATCTACCATGGACAAATGGTGGCTTGAATAAGGGACACAACTACAACTTCAATGCTTGCGTTCGTGATCTACAACAGCTCAGCTCCATGAATCTACATGCAAGATGAGGAAGTGTAGCATGAGTACAACTGACCCCATGTACTCAGTAAGTATCTTGACTAACCTCAAAAAAGTAGTGAAAGATTTTTAAGTCAAAAGAAACTCACTTTGCAGAACCTATGCAGCTCAATAACATGTATAATACATAGAAAATATTCCAAAAAGATAGCTACGGAATAAATAATATCAATAGTAAAAGTGCACAACTGAGATAGGGCAGTAAACAACTCTACCAATTAGACATGTTCCATAAATACAACCTGCATCAACCCCGCTCACAAAAATGTATGCACCATATAATATGTGTTCTCAATACTCACACAATACTGTAAACCTATGCCCAACATGATCTGATTCCATATCAAAATTCAAATAACACGTTCAAGAGAACTTTTCAAGAATCAAATACATCAATGCATGATGACAACTTCCTTATCACGTCAATTCTATATGCTACCAGCAACTAAAAAAAAAAAGAGATATAAACTCAATGTAGGAAACCCTATCTTTATCAACAAATCATCAAGTAGAAGTAGGGGCATGTGGTAGCATGTCAAATTCAACTAATAACTCATTAAAAATATCAGACGAAGTTTTAAGAAAACATGCATATGATTAGAATATCAACCCCGTTGCAACAAAACAACAACATCAAGAAAGACTCTCCCAAATCATCACATAACATCATCAATAATGCCACCCTTATTTTGCCGCATGTGCACATAGCAATAAAATGCCTCCCTTATTTCGTCACTTGGGAAACCTGAGAAAACGTCACCCTTATTTTGCCCCATGAGAACAACAAGACATAATCGCACGGAAATGATCTTTCCTGACACACCCAATCAATCCGCTCAATATTTTCACATGTTCCGCAAAATCATCATAATCGCACGGCAAGTACTTCATGCCACAATCATAACTGTAATGACCCGACCGGTCGTTTTGAGCTTTAGCATTCCATTCGGCGGTTTGAGACTTTGAGTAACTTCATATGACGTATTATGGCTTGAGTGCATGGTCAGTTTTGGTTTTCGAGTAGCTTGGAATTGATTTGGAAGAATGACCCTCGATTTGGAAGCTTTAAGTTGGAAGAGTTGACCAAGGTTTGACTTTGGGTAAACGAACTCGAAATTGGGTTTTGATGGTTTTGATAGGTTCATATGATGATTTTGGACTTGTATGCATATTTAGACTTGATTTTAGAGGTTCTTAGAAGGATGTTTGCAATTTGAAGAACTTAAGAATTCATAAGTTTGACCAAGAGTTGACTTTAATATTATTGGACTCCAATTGATTTATGACACTTTGAATAGGTCTATATAGTTGAACTTTTATGCAAAGTTTGGAAGTAATCCGAAGTGTGTAAGTGTGATTTAGATTCTCTTTTGAAGGAATAAAAAATAAACAAATCAAGAGAAATTTTATTCGGTTTGAGCTTCGATTCTTTTTTGCGATGTTCCCGTAGGTGTCTTGAGACTTGTGATATATTGGGTCATAACCTCTTTTTGGCATTTTGAGAGCACGAGCAAGTTCTTAACGTGTTTCATGATTGAAATGCATATGAGGTTTGTCTCTGGGAGGTTGCGAATGAGTATTGGGTGCTAAAATGAAGATTTTGTGATTGCGATTTTCTGGTGCAATAATTATAAAAATACCAGTTATGTCCCTGAAATTTTCAGACTTCCTTTAAAATTTTAAAACATCACATCTCCCTCATTTTAAGGTCAAATTGGGTGATTCAAAAGGCTATCTGAGGTTTAATCTCTCAAGATTATGTTGGACTTATCAAATGGGAATTTTAGGATTATCTAAGATTTGATTCAAGCTGGGACAGCTGCTACATTTTTTTTCTTGTTCCAAAATTTAGTCACTATTTCTCACAAGGTTTTGGAGCTTGGAAAGAGGCGATTTTCGAAGGAGTTTTCATCTACTTCATCGGGGTAAGTAAACATAACTCGAATTTATGATTATAACATGAATCTATCATTAATTTTGACTCTAAATCAAGGAATCTTATAGAAGAAAAGAGGATTTTGGCTTGGAAGATAAGAAAGTGCATTTTTTTTTTCGGGGAAGGGGTTGGAAAAACTTTTCTAAAGTGAATAATTGGGTTTTGAACATCAATTCAGAGTCAGATTTGGATAAAATTTATATGGTTGGATTCGTATCTGAATGAGTTATAGGAATTTATGAGTTTTATTGCGTTCAAAGGTGGGGGCCCGAGTTGATTCTTTGGTTGACTTTGAGTATTTGATTAAAGATTCAACCTTTATCATTTGGGTTTGACTCCTACGTCATTATTTAATGTTTTGAGTTATTTTTTGCTAGATTCGCATCGTTCAGAGGTCGATTCGTGCGAGAAGGCATTTTTAGAGTATTAGTTTAGCTTGTTTGACGTAAGTGTCTTGCCTAGCTTTGTTGAGGAAAGTTTTCCAACTAAATGATATTGGTTGCTACTTGCGGTAGTGATGCATATATGAGATGACGAGTGTATATGCATGTACCAAGATTTTCATGCTTAGTAGGGGGGTTTATATGCCTCTTTGTGCCTTATGGAACTTGGTGATTTTTTGACCTTTGCTTTATTTATTCTATGACTAATGAACTTATTTATCTTTGTCAGGAATCATGTTAGAACGTATGTCATCTTAAAAAAATTTAATGTGTTGTCTTTGAGACTGTTTACATACTTAACTTGACTGTAGCATCATGAACACCCATCTATACCTGTTATTGTCATGCTACTTGAGCTTCCTTATCCGTAATAAGAGATGATGATTAGGGCCTCAGGGAAATGTTTGGAACGAGGGATATTTCCATGCAGATTGATATGATGTTGGCCTGATGAGTATTGCCGCGTGATTTGAAATACGATTGGCCAGTTGGTCGTTTTCGTGTGAAAATAAGGGGAGTTGAATTGTCGTTATAATTACTTGAAAGTTAAACACATATAGACACTCCACTTCATTTTTTATTAATGTTTGATGTTTTATATTACTTTCATGCTTGTGTCCTTATGTAGTTACCTCTGTGTTTCCTATTTGGCTTGTTTCTACTATATCTATGTTCCTACCTTGTCTATTACAGCCTCTTACGCTTCTACTTGATTTACGTCTATTACACGTCCTTCTGAATTTATGCTTTTACTTATTATTAGCCGTTACATGTTACATGTCTCTATTTGTTACATGATTTATTTATTACACGCCTGATGTGCCGGGTAATTTCGACACATTTTGATACTAATTGTTTAAAGTTTGACTTGTTCTACTTGTTAATTATCATGATACTTACGTAATTTTAGTGTAATTGCAGTGTATTGAGTGAAGAAATCCAGAAGTATGGAAAAGAAGTCCAAAAAGCCAGCTAAAGACAAGAAAAGAGGTCAGGAGCATTGCAGATACAACTATGCGATCGCAAAACAGCTATGTAAGTCGCATATTTGGCAAGTAGATCGCAGATGCAGACAGAACTTTAAGCCAACTTTCAGGTGGAAAATGCGGTCGCAAATGTGACCGCAAAACAGGAATGTGAACCGCATTCTCATCGCAAACATGAACAGAGTCTGGGTGAAAGTTAGTGTGAAGAATGCGATCGCATTCTGCGATCGCAGAGTCGACCTGCGAACCGCAAATCTAGATGCGACGAGAGTAAAGCTGACTGGTGTGATTTGCGATGGAATAAGAAGATTTGTGAACCGTATTCCTGTTCTGCGACAGGAATGCGACTCGCATAAGTGCAACGAGGGCAAAAGTGACTGCTGCTCGCCTTGGGTTTTGGGCCTCTATAAATAGCTTTTATAGGGTTTTGTGAAGACATTCTTATCAGAACTCAGAGTGGAAAGTACGGATTTTGATTATTTTCGAATTGAGAGAAGCTTTTGGGTGATCAAAACTGAAAATTCTATATTTTTGTAAGATGAATTCAATTATTCTTCCTTGTTCTTTAGTTATTAGTATGTGTAGCTAAACTCTAATACTGAGGTTGTGAACCTTAGATGGGTGGAATGTTATTGAGTGTTTGATATTGATTCCAATTTCGAAAGAAGCTTGATATTTATTTATTTCTTGTTTGTAAATAAATCGTTAGTGGTTGCAAACATTAACGAATGCCAATTCACGCTATCTTATCTTGGAAAAGTGAGATAGAGTTCGGTAGAGATAAATAACAAGAATTCAAGGCTTTAAACCTTGTTTAACGAAATCACTTAGGAATAAGGAGATTTTAATTTGGCGAATGATTGGTTGTTCTTAAGTTTGACTCTTTTGTATTCGGGAGAATCTTAAGAGGATACATTATCCAAGTGTTGGGAAATACTGGATAATAAGTTGTTAACCACCGATTGCATATCAAGAACGGACTTCTATATCAATATCAAGAACATTCTACTACATTAAGGGGAACACAACCTTAGTATCTTAAATTCATAGTTTTCACGTTCAACTTACTCTTAAACATCAGCTCTTAGTTTACCTTTCTTTACATATTCAACATCTCTTTATTTTATTTGTCTACTTGATAGAATTATGACTAAGTAAAGTATTGCATTAATTGGACAATAGTTTTATGCCTATTCCCTGTGGGATTCGACCCCAACCTTGTTGGGTTACTATATTTGACATCGATCGCTTACACTATTGCTAAGGTGCAATTTGAGCGAATCAACGCCTTGACCTATTACATACCTTCACTTAGTAGATGTTTTTCCTTTCTACATGCCTCTACTTGTTATATGATTTTACTTATTAAATGCCTCCATTTGATACTTGTTTTTACTTGCCAAACATCTTTACTCGTTTCGTGTCCTACTCCTCTTTACTTAGCCGGATTGGTTGATTTTTAAATTGGTTGTGTGTTTATGCTTTGTGGAAACCTTGTCTTTATATAGGGGAGACTAGATCTTGGATAGTAGGCTACCCATTTTACTTCATTTGAGTTTGTGTTTCCTACCTGAATACCACACGTTCGTTTTCTTGGTGTTACATTGTGAACTTTCCTGTGCTTGGTTGTTGTTGTAGTTTCATATGATCTTATTATATATGGGATCGGATTGCACGCTGCAACGATATTAATTTTATACACGGGATCGGATTGCATGCCACAACGATATTGATATTATATAAGGGATCGGGTTGCGCGCTGCAATCGTATTGATGTTATACATAGGATCGGGTTACACGACATAACAATGTTGATATTATATATGGGATCGTATTTCACGCCGCAACGATGTTGATATTATATATAGGATTGGGCTGCACGCCGCAACGGTATTGGTAATATGTATACGTGGATCGGATTACGTGCCGCAACGGAGAAGATGTATTATGGTTATTCTTGGTTGTTATTGTTTTGTATTGTGAGGCTGAGAAGTAATGATATTATGGGGACCTCTATCATATATATTCTTGTTTCATTTATTACTGAAAGTACACGAGGGGGGGGGGGTAAATTGGCATATTTTTCTTTTATAACTATGTAGTTGACTAGCTTACCAATTAGTCGACTAGAAATAGATACGAGGTAACAGATAAAAATACAATGTAAAGTGCAGAAATTAAATGACACTAGATGTTTTTATACTGGTTCAGATTTAATGTGAATCCTACTCTAGTCCCCTTGGGTTGTTATAGGGTTCTCTCTTCAAAGCACGTTGAAAACTTCGTACAAGTGTGTTGATGTTATCACGAACACCAACTGTCTTTTAGTTCTAAGTACACTCATTGTATTTTCGATACAACGCCTCACCAATATTTTTCTCTATTTCTTCTCTCTACTAATTACTCAGTAAATCACACTCGGATTACAAAGCTTGCTTAGAGTAGAAAAAGAGCACGAAGTTGGTTCGATCAAAATATGTCTCTTCTCTTGTTCGTCTCTCTCTCTCTCTCTCTCTATATATATATATATATATATATATATAGAGAGAGAGAGAGAGAGAGAGAGACATACACACACACACTTCGAGGGATCTGCTTTGATTCTTGATTGTGGCAGATCTTGAGAGATTATAGATCCAAGAGAATTGATCCTTGGAATGAGTCGCAGGATGATTATTTCCAAGAATAAGTGTGGAGCTTCTGTTGATTTGTCTTGACTGGTGATTTTGATAGAACGTTCCATCAGTGAGAAAATCCTCATTTCAGCGAACAACATTAAATATATCCTTTGATTTCCGGAGTCAACAACCTTCCTTTATTAAGCGAATCTTTAGTGCATTGATAGATATATCGAGCAGATTCTTAGCAATCTCGATCTCTTCTGATTTTGGTCCTTCCTTTTTTATCTTCCTTCATATGGCCTGTCAGATATTAGAGGATCTTTCTCTTCTTTTTCTTTTCTCCTTCCTTTCTTGTCTTCCTTTATAGATATTTGACAATATGCCTTCCCTTTGCTCCTTCTTTTCCATTTCTCATACAGTATTCCTACAAGAAAAGATATGTTATTTTCAATTATTAAAACTTGGATTAACAATCTCCCCCTTTTTGATGATGACAAAATAACAAAATAAAATCAATTTACTTCTATGTATGTTAGTCGACTCCCCCTCAACTGAACATCCTCTCCTTATATGAGCGTGAATTCTTATAAGGCAACTCCCCCTCAATTGAGCAGCCACAAAATAAAAAAAATGTTTCTCTTCCTGTAATTTTTACCTGTGATCTTCTCCCCCTTTGGCATCAATAAAAAGGCATTATATGGGCAAAAATATGTCAAAGCAAGTAATAACTAACTAGTTAGGCATGCAAAAGCAGAAGTAATTCTCTTAACAGTACAACCCCATGACTGAATAATCATTCCAAAAGCAAGTAAAACAAAAATATTGTCTTAAACATCCATTCATCAATGACGCAGAAAATAAGTGAGAGTGTTGCCAATTGCCTCCTTGAAACGATCAAAGCTGGCATTTACCGTGACTGATATCCCATCGGTCCTGTCCAGCACTTCCTTGAAAGTTTTTACTACGTTCTATGCTGTCCTGAGGATTTGAAATTTTATCTTGGATACATAAGAGCTTATATCCTTTAATACATCATGAATATCTTCAATTGTTGTTTGAGTGGAGACCAGTAAATACTTGATGATGGAAAACTTATCGTTGATAGCATTTAGCTTTTCCCCGAGATCAGGATCGCACACAGTAGGAGAAGAGACAGAGGCCTTAGCTTTGGAGTTAGTTGGGACAGTCTTGGCTTCACTTTCTTGCTTTTTTATCCAAGTTCCTTTCACAGCGACGTATCTCATACTAGCAAAGGCTCTGGAGTTATAAGATTTAGTGACAATGACATAGGGATAGTAAGAAAGGGAGATGTTGTGGGCTTCGAGAAGGTGAGTAATGATCATTCCATAGGGAAGACTTGTGGGATCATCGGCACTCTCAATCATGAAATTGATCACCCTGGAGGACCATTTGACTTTATGCTTTGTCAGAGGCAATAAACAAGGAAAGTATTCCATTGGGAGAAGGTTGAGAAGGATCCTGTACGCGAAAGAAGAGTGGTTGCCACAATGTGTATGAGAACACGAGTTTCAAAACTAACATCACTAAGGCCTAATTGACTAAAAAGGGGATTAGTGGGTGACCCAGCTATACGTCTTTTTGCTTGATCAAAAGAAAATTCAATGTATTTGGGCCAGTTATTTTTGAACAAGATTGAAAATCTAGAACACTTGCACTAAAACATAGAATCAAACAAGGCACAGTCCATGTCACGACCCCAATCTCCCTCCGTAGGATGTCGTGATCGCAGCTAGTCTCCAAGACTAGGTAAGCCTAACATACGTGAAGAATTTAACGGAAATAGTAATAAAACTTCAAATTAAAACCAACAGCTATCATAAAAAGGACTCCGCAATACAACTGAACATAACACCCAAAATCTGGTGATACCGAGTCACAAGCTCTACACGAGTATACTGAAACATCCTTATACAACAGTATGTGTAAAAGGAGAATGAAATAAAAACAAGATAGAGGGTGACTCTAAGGCCTGTGAATGCTGGTAGGTATACCTTGAAATCTCCAGTCCAAGCTCAACTCATGCATGCCTAGGCTGGTATGAAGTACTTGGATCTGCATAAAAAGATGTGGAGAAGCGTAGTATGAGTACACCACAACGGTACTTAGTAAGTATCAAGCCTAAACTCGGTAGAGTAGTGACGAGGCCAGGTCAAGACACCTAGTGGAATAAATAACGAAACTGAACAGGTATAGTACAATATAATAATGAAAACAATGGAAATAATATAATGAAGAAATATAACAAAAATAGCTACACTGAAATTAAGGTAATTAAGACATCACTGAAGAAAACACATTATAAGAATGCCAAGGAAACGATGCAAACAGAACACAAGTGATGAAAATGAAAGGTATCAACAAGAATCACTACCTAGGTACCATCTCATAGTCTCATTTCACAAATCAAATCACAATCTTTCCTTATATCACCGTGGGAGCCTTACATTTAGTACTGGAAATTATTTTTCCTGAAACAGCTACCCGCGTTTTAGCCCACCTTATCATACCGCGTGGCTTCAAGTAGTACCCCTGTTAGCAACACGCGTATCAAACTGTCACGACCCAAATCCCAAACCCGGTCGTGATGGCGCCTCTCGTGAAGACAAGGCCAGCCAATTCAAACTAAACCTCATTTTAAGTAGTTAATTTAACAAGAGAACAACACAACATAGTTTAATAGCAATCATTTGCGGAAAAACATAGTGAACCATCCCAACAACAGCCTGAAACCGGGGTGTCACAAAGTCATGAGCGACTAAAGAAATCCTAACAACAAGATTACTATTACAATATCTCTGGCAAAATTGTTTGAGGAAAGTGGGAATAACAATATAAAGAGATACGGGGCTGCGGACGCCAGCAACTACCTCGTAGTCTCTGAGTCACCGCTCTGACAATCGTAGTCAATGCCTCGTAGCGGATTCAACAATGCCTGAATCTGCACACATGGTGCAGGGAGTAATGTGAGTACTTCCAACTCAGTGAGTAGCACATATAAATAATGACTGAAAGTAAGGAAACACGTAAAGCACAAGGCAATGCATAATGAAGCAGTAAATCATTATTTGAAAACAGTAAATCAGTAAGAAGTCAATTAAAAATCTTCCCAGCTCTGGTTACCAGTTGTCATTTTTACCAACTGTAACCTACAGTTGTCATTGTTACCAACTGTGATATTCCTGGACTCAGTATCAATCTCACAGCTCTGGTTACCGGTTGTCATTGTTACCAACTGTAACCTACAGTTGTCATTGTTACCAACTGTAATATCTCTGGTTACCGGTTGTCATTGTTACCAACTGTAACCTACAGTTGTCATTGTTACCAACTGTATTATCTCTAGGTACCCTGCGCTCACTGGGGGTGTACAGACTCTGGGAGGGGCCCCTTACGGCCCAAGGCTATATCAATCCACCTCGTGGCGTACATCTAGCCCCTCGGCCTCATATCAATCAAGCCACGTCGCGACGTATATACAGTATCTCAGGACTCGGCCTCATATCACTCAATAAAACCTCACACCTGGCCCTCGGCCGCTCAGTCCGAAAATCATCACAAGCCCCTCGGGCATAGTAAAACAGTAGTTCTTAGCCCAAACATCATTTCAAATATTGTGTAAATCTCAAAACTGAGTAAAAAGTGGCTGAGTTGTACAACAGTGGAAAGAACATGGCTGAGTTCAAGTAATAAGTACAAATAGTGAGGAAATAGTGATAAAAATCCCTGGAGGGTTCAAACAATTGGCACGACGCCCAAATATGGCAATCAGCCCAAAACATGATGATATCAAATAGGTTTCAATCAAATATGTAGTAAAAATCATCAATCGGGATGGACCAAGTCACAGTCCCAGTAGTAAACGACCTAACGCTCATCATCGAGCGTGTGCCTCACTTCAATATAGCACTATGATGTGCAAATCCGAGGTTTCGAACCCTTAGGACATCATTTACAATCACTACTCATCTCGAACCGGCTAAATTCCTAGCCCACGACGTCTTTGCCCTTTCGAATTGCCCTCCACGTGCGTGGAATCGATCCAAATTCTGAACAATTACGTCACAATATGTTGAGGGAACAAAGCCCGCGCGAAAACAATCGATAAATACTAAGAAATCCCAAAATTAGCAAAACCCGAGCCCCAGGCCCACTTTTTCGAAATTCAGTAATTTTTCACCTCAACGGGTTCCTTATCTTCCCACGAGTTCAACCATACAAGATTTATCGAATTCCGACATCGGTTCGATTTCCAAGTCTTAAAATCTAAACTTAAGGGTTTTCCCACAATTTTCCCAACTTATTCCCAATTACAAGCTAGAATAGTAGTAGGTTTGGGTAATTTGACAAAGATTAAGTCAAGAACAATTATCTCGATGTTTTCCCTTTGAAATCTTCCAAGAATTGCCTCAACACTTGCTTCAACCCGAGCTCTATAGCTCCAGCAATGTTCAAGATGGTCAAAACTCCTCTTGAGAATTTGTCCAAGAAAATGTCCCTTGGATATGATTTTAAGATTGATTTGCTGTGATTCTATGGTGTTTGGAGGTGTTTCTCTTTGTGGGTAACGGAAAATGTCTTTGCATGGCAAATGGGCACTAATTTCTATTTATAAAGGGGTAAAAAATCGGGATAAAAACACCCCTGTCCGGCCTTATATGCGATCGCATATTTGTCGCAGAACAGATATGCGGTTCGCATATTTGATGTGGCCAACGCAAAAGTGGCCCTAGCCTTCACCGCAATTTCAACATGAAGCATGGTTTGCGGTCCGCATTTCAGGTTTGCGATCGCATTTTTGACCGCATTCTTGACGTTAAATTTGTTAAGTTTTTCTGTCTCAGTTTGCGGTCTCAATGTCAGATATGCGGTCCACATTTTTGACATGAACTTTGCCCAGAAACCTGCCTGGGTTCGCGATCTCTTGGAGAGATATGCGGTCCGCATTTGAGAAATGCGACCGCATTCTCGACACCTGGTTTTCTGCAACTTTCTTTTCCAACGATGAATTAGTCCGTTTAACCACCCAAAACTCATCCGAGGCCTCTGGAATCTCAACCAAACACGCCAACATACTCCATAACACCATTCATACTTGTTCCAACCTTCGGAACGCTCAAACAACCTCTCAACGCCCAATTCGAGTCGGATTCAAGCCTAAGGATTTCAAAATCCTCTAAATCGCTTTGTTGATCTAAACCTCACCAAACCTTGTCCGAATGACCCAAAATTTTGCACGCAAGTCCTAAATCACATATTGAAGCTACAAAAACTTTTGGAATCCCATTCCGACCCTCGGATCAAAATCTCGCCTAACACCCGAAAATTACCAAAATGCTAACTTCGCCAATTCAACTCTAATTCTACACTGGACCTCCAAAACTAACTCCGATCCCACTCCTAAGTCATAAATCATATCCCAAATCTAACCGAACCATGGGAACTCGCATCCGAGCCCTCTAACCCAGAAGTCAACATCCGGTTGACTTTCCGATTTAAACCTTCTTAAAAGAGACTAAGTGTTTTATTTTTTACCAAATTCACCCCGCACTCAACTACTCAACTTGGTTACGTTAAACATAGATAACGAAACATAATGAGACAGAAAATGGGGAAGACGGAGCAGTAACCCACGAGACGACTGGCCGCGTCGTTACACAAACTCACCTTATCTCACTGCACGCATATCAACCCCAATCCTTATACTACCGCATGCCTGTCAATTTCACAACATATCACAAATTGTACCTCAAGTGCCCAAAATCACAACTTTCCAAAGAACTCAACAAAAATAATATTTCCACAATCAATAGCCCATGGCTCAACCACAATATGTACAAGAGTCTCAACAATAGCAACCGAAAGTGAATATGTCAAAAATAATGGTATTTCAATAATTTACAACATGTCAATGTGAATCACGGTCTTTGTAATTTCAATACCATAATTCAACAATAAGATATTCCAAGAAATAGCAACTTCAAGTCAGGTAACTCAACAGTTAAATAATTAACAAGGAAATGAGAGAACAACAACTTCAACTATCCATGTAAAGGCAAATAACAAGTAAGAGATTAGACAAGTATTTACAATGTCAAGTAAATCACGTAAGGATAAATTAACGATGATGAAGATAACATGTTATAACTATTTTTTTAAATCAAATCCACTAGGCAGCATGCCTAGCGTTAATTCTCATATATATATATATATATATATATATATATATATATATATATTATATAAAGTATAGAAATGGAGGGGGACATAAACCTTACCTCCCTATAGAAGAGATGTACACCCTTGGTCATCCAAACTTGACAACCAAGTATGCCGAAATAGCAATGATGGGTTAGACCTATGATGATGTAATGATTGTCTATCTTATAAGATCGATAGGCCATTATATATACAAATATAGTGTGAAATGAATCTTGGTCAACTATACAAAAAAGTACATATGTTTCTAAATCTACTGAGTAAGTGGTTTGAAATAGTATCCTCCCTGTGCGATAGGATCTATTTCTAGCAAAAAATTGAAGTTTTCTAAGTGATGTGATAAATAACAAGTAGTGGCAATCTTCAATTATGCTTTGACATTGATAGCAAAGAAAGCAGAATTGAAGATGGCTAGCAAAAAGAGGCCCTGTAAATGGACATCAGTATTGGCAATGTCTGCTGTTAGTAGTATGCTGAGGATGCTGCTGATGTGTCTGTTGCTGCTGTGATGTTTGCTGCTGGTGTATGCACTGGAGTCCTCTTGTGCGTCTATGTGTTGCTTGTGCTGAAGTCCTGCTGTTTGTGTTGCTGTTGTTTGATGCTTTTGTTGTACTGTTATGAGTTGTAGTTGTTGCTGAGGTGATGACTTGCTGCTGCAACTAGAGTTGCTGATTCTGTTGCTTTTGTTGCTGATTACCAGGGGGTTCAGGAAGGGTTTTGTTTCCCTATTGTCTACCTGCTCTGGTGGCTTCTGCTGATGTCTGCTGCTGCATAGATAAGTGCATCTAAGTTGATGTCTGAATTGTTGGCATGTCACTTCTATGTGATTGATTGTGCTGCTAAGGCTGTTGCATTCCTTGAAGTCTGCCTGTGATTGTGTGAGCTGCTCCTGCTGATTGCCTTGTGTTTCTATGGCTGGTAGCTTCTGTTGGAGTGATGAATAAGTATCCATCTTGCTGCTGTTGATGTTGTTGTTGCTGATGCTGCTGCTGCTAGTGTTGGTGCTGCAGCTATTATTACTGCTGCTGTTGATGTTGATGCTGCTATTGCGAGGCTGTTGTGGGACTGTGTGTTGAAGTGTTAAGCTGGGTTGTTGCTGCTGTTGTTGTGGAGTTCCTGGTAATTGCTGCAATTGCAATAGAATGAGCACTAGAAGTGCTAATACCACACATTGCAATTGCAGCAATGACCTAGACTCTTCCAGATTATCTGCTTTCAGTATTGCTGTAGCTGGTTGCTGCTTTGTTTCTAAGATTTGTGGTTGTTGTTGAGTGGTCAGCACTGCCTGCTGAGTGCCTTGTGTTTTTGTGGTTTGTGACTCTTGCTAAAATGAGGAGTATCTGTCCATCTTGTTAATGTTGCAGATGTTGCTGCTGTTGCTGATGTTGAAACTGCTGGAGCTGTCTTTGCTGCTGTTGTTAGTGTTGCTGCTGTAGATCTACTTATGACTATTCAATTAAAAGCATGAAAAGAATCTACGTAACTTTAACCGGTCAATTACCACATTTAGCATGTGTACACACTCGTCACCTTGTGTGCACGACCTTCACATACCACAATTAACACAAAACAACACCAGTTCTAAGTGGTAATTCCCTTACACAAAGTTAGGCAAGATACTTACCTCAAAATAGGCAAACTCAATCCACTAGTAAGCCTTTTTCGCGATTATCCAACTCCGAACGGCTCGAATCTAGCCAAATAAACTTTACACCATAAATAAAACCTTAGGAAACTATTCCGAATAATAATGTTGCAATCTTTAAAGAAAATCAAAAAGTCAACTCAAAAAGTCAACTCCGAGCTCGCATCTCAAAACTTAACCAAACTTATAAAATCCGAACACCCATTCGGTAACAAGTCCAGCCATACAAAAATTATAAAATTCTGATCTCAAATTGACCTTCAAATCATCAAAATATGGTCTATGAAGTTTCACAAACTTTCTCCAATTTTTTAACTCAAAACACTAATTAAATGAAAAAAACAACGATGGATTCTTGTATAATAGAAAATCCGAGTTAGAATCACTTACCCCCATGAATTCCTTGAAAATCACTCTTAAAATCGCCACAAGCGAGCTCTCTAGGTCTAAAGATGAAGAATGAAATTAAACCCTTGAACTCACCCTTTTCTGCCAGTGATCTCGCTTCTGCGAGCCCTTAGCCGCATCTGCAAAATTTTCCTCACAGGTGCGGCCCTCACTTAGGCCCAGCTCCCTTTGCTTCTGCGAACATAAAGTCGGTTCTGCGGTCACGCTTCTGCGGAGTGTTGACCATTTCTGCTGTTCTCCTCTAGTCTACTCCAGCCGCACCAGGGGTGAGCCCTCCACACCCATATGTCCGCACCTATAACCACTCCCACCACAACTGCGATGACACCAGACTTCAGCAGTTTCAGCCATCTTCCAAAATCCAAAAGTGATCCGATTTTAATCCGACTCGCACCCGGGGCTCACGGGACCCCGTCTGAATTTACCAACAAGTTCTAAAACACATAACAGACCTACTCCAGGACATTAATCACATCAAACAACATTGATTCTACGAATCGCAACCCAATTCAAGCCTATTGAAACCATGAACATTCGACTTCCAAAACGTACACCGATTCATACCAAGCCAACTCTGATTGACCTCAAATTTTGCACCCAAGTCATAAATGACATAACGTACCTATTTCAACTTCTAGAATAGGGATCCGACCCCGATATTAATAAAGTCAACTCCTGGTCAAACTTCTCAACCTTCTAAACCTTCAACTTTCTAACGTTCTCCAATTCAAGCCAAAACGACCAACGGGCCTCAAAATTAATATCTGGACACGCTCCGAAGTCCAAAATCGCCATACAGAGCTACCGGACCCGTCAAAAATCCATTCTAGAGTCGTCTACACAAAAGTCAAACTCCGGTTAACTCTTTCAACTTAGCCTCAACTTAGGGACAAAGTGTCCCATTTCATTCCGAAACTCATCTGAAACCAAAACCAACCACCTCAGCAAGTCACATAACCACAATATAACATAGAGGAGTCAATTAATAGGGGAAGGGGGCTAAAATACTCAAAGTGACCGACCATGTCGTGACATCCTTCCCCTCTTAAAACAAATGTTCGTCCTCGAATGAGTGTAAAGACATACCTGAAGTGATGAAAATATGAGGATAACGGTTACGCATATTATGCTCGATCTCCCAAGTCGCCTCCTCGACCGACTGTCCTTTCTACTGAATCTTTATTGAGGCAATGCTCTTTGACCTCAACTTTTGGACCTGTTTGTCCAAGAAGGCCACCAGCTCCTCAACATAAGACAAATCCTTGTCCAATTGGACTTAGCTAAAATCTAATACATGGGATGGATCACGGTGGTACTTCCGGAGTATAGAAACATGGAATACCATAAGAACTACAGCTAGACTAGGTGGCAAGGCAAGCTTGTAGGCCACCTTACCAATCCTCTCAAGAATCTCAAAAGGTCCAATATACCTAGGGCTCAACTTGCCCTTCTTCCCGAACCTCATAACCTCCTTCATGGGTGAAACCCGAGCAAGACCCGTTCTCCAACCATGAATGCAACATCGCGAACGTTCCGATCCGCAAAACTCTTCTGTCTAGATTGGGTTGTACGAAGCCGATCTTGGATTAACTTGACCTTCTCCAAGGCATCTCGAACCTAATCCGTGCCAAATAACTTAGCCTCTCCCGGCTCAAACCAAACAACTGGAAAACATCACCGTCTCCCATATAGGGCCTCGAAAGGAGCCATCTGAATACTCGATTGGTAGCTGTTGTTGTAAGCAAACTTCACAAGCGGCAAGAACCCTCGAACTCCATAACACAGACATAAAGCATATCCTCCAATATCTGAAGGGTGCGCGGCCTTGTTCACACTTTCAGCTAAGTATCCCGCTTTTTCCTTGAGGGGAGCCAAGATTTAAAATATGTGGGCCTTCATCGCCTTAAGTCAATCTATCCAAAGAGCCTACCCTATAATAGATTCAGCTAAAGCTGCGCTTGGAAGATTTCTTTCTCAATCATGAATCCGAGCTTACTACTTGAATCACGAAAGGCGCTTTTTCTCACTATCTATTCATTTCCAACTTCATGCTCACTTATGAAATCAAGCTAATAAGGCCAAAAATAGAGCATAAAGTCCACTGGCATGAGAATCAAGCGAAGTAGAGACATAAGCAGATCCAAAAAAAAGAAGCAAGACGACTTCTTCCATTCCTCTCCTTAGACCGACAGTACTACAAGACAGAAATAAGGCGATTATTACCTAATATAATAATTTATATTATATATATAATACCTCAAAAACAAGGTAGATGAATTTCCAAGACTATCTCGACCTTACCCTTACACTAAGCTTAGAGCATTCAATCTCGCTTTCACCCCTCAGAAGGACAGAAAGCACTAGGGGAATGAAATCCTGCGCCTCGGACTGTTTGTCCGTCTGGGGTTGGAAGGCTATACTCAACTCAACCCGTGTGCCCAACTCATGCTGTACAGCTCTCTAGAAGCACGATGTAAACTGTGTACCCCGGTTAGCGATGATGGATACCGGCACGCCATGAAGTTAGAAAATCTCGCGAATATAGAGTTGAGCCAACTGCTCTGAAGAATAGGTAGTCACCACGTGAATGAAATGAGCTAACTTGGCCGACCTATCCACATCACCCATACAACATCAAATTTCTTTTGAGTCCGAGTCCAACAACGAAGTCTATGGTAACTCGCTCCTATTTCCACTCAAGAATCTCAAGCATCTGAAGCAACCCACTTGGCTTCCGGTATTCATACTTCACCTGCTGACAATTTAGGCGTCGAGAAACATACTCCACTATGTCCTTCTTCATCCTCCTGCACCAATAGTACTACCTCAAATCTTGGTACATCTTGGTGGCACCTGGATGAATGGAGTACCACGGATTGTGGGCCTCCTGAAGAATCAACTCATGTAACCCATCCACATTGGGCACACATAATCGGCCTACATCCGCAACACACCGTCATCTCCGATAGAAACCTCCTTGGCATCGCCGTGCTGTAACGTGTCCTTAAGGACAAACACAATGGGGTTGTCATACTGACGCTTTCTGATGCAATCATATAGAGAAGACCGAGAAACCATGCAAGCCAATACTCGAATCAGCTATGAAACATCGAATCTAATAAACTGGATGGCTAAGGCCTGAACATCCAATGCTAATGGCATCTCCGCTGTCGGTAGATATGCTAAACTACCCAAACTCTCCGCCTTTTGACTCAAGGCATCGGTCACCACATTGGCCTTCCCAGGATTATATAAAATAGTGATATCATAGTCCTTAAGCAACTCTAGCCATCTCTGATGTCACAAGTTGCGGTCCTTCTATTTGAACAGATGCTGTAGACTCTGGTGGTCGGCATAAACCTCACAGGGGAAACTGTACGAATAATGCCGCCAAATCTTCAAGGCATAAACAATAGCTGCTAATTCGAGGTCATGGACAGGATAATTCTTCTTATGTACCTTCAGCTGCCTAGACGCGTAGGTAATCACCCTACTATCTTGCGCGTGTATCACAATGCACAGTGTAAGACCCCGAACCCGTAGCAACACCAATACTAGGATTGTAGTCAAAGCAATCTTGAGCTTTTGAAAGCTCTCCTCACACTCGTCAGTCCATCTGAACGGAGCACCCTTCTGGTTAATCTGGTCATAGGTATAGCAATAGATGAGAAACCCTCTCCAAAACGATAGTAATACCCGGCCAAACAAAGGAAACTCTGGATGTTAGTAGTTGAAGACAACCTGGAACAACTCTACACTGCTTCAATCTTCTTTGGATCTACGTTGATCCCCTTACTTGACACCACATGACCCAAAAGTGCCACTAGATCAAGCCAGAATTCACACTTTGAGAATTTTGCATACAATATCTTTTCTCTCAAGGTCTGGTGCACGATCCTTAAATGCTACTCATGATCCTCCTGGTTGCGGGAGTACACCAAGATGTCATCAATAAACACAACGACAAATGAATCAAGATATGGTTGGAATACAATGTTCATCAAGTGCATGAATACTGTTGGGGCGTTGGTCAGCCCAAATGACATCACGAGGAACTCGTAGTGACCATAACAAGTTCTGAAAGCAGTCTTCGATATATCCGGATCTCGAATCTCAGCTGATGATACCCCGACAACAAATCAATCTTTGAGAACACTATGGCACACTGTAGCTGATCAAATAAGTCATAAATGCATGGCAATGGATATCTATTCTTCACTGTAACCTTGTTCAACTGTCGATAGTCAATACACATGCGTATAAAACCATCTTTTTCTTCACAAACAGAATGGAGCACCCCCAAGGTGACACACTAGGCCGAATGTAACCCTTGTCAAGCAGCTCTTACAACTGTTCTGTTAACTCCTTCAGCTCCGTTAGGGCCATACAATATGGTGGAATAGAAATGGGCTGAGTGCCCAGCAACAACTCAATACCAAAAGCGATATTCCTATCGGGCGGCATGCCCGGAAGATCCACCGAAAATACATTTGGATAGTCTCGCACTACTGAAACTGACTCAGTGGTAAGAGTTTCAATACTGACATCTCTCACAAAGGCTAGATATGCATCACACCCCTTCTCAACCATCTGTTGTGCCTTAAGGAAGGACACAACCCTGCTAGGAACATAACCCAAAGTACCCCTCCACTCCAACCATGGTAAACTTGGCATAGCCAACGTCACCATCTTGGCGTGACAATCAAGAGTAGCATGATAGGGTGAAAACAAGTCCATGCCTAAAATAACATCAAAGTATACCATACTGAGAAACAATAGATCAACTCTGGTCTCAGAATCACCAATGACAACTAAACATGACAGATATACACGGTCAACAATAATAGAATCTCCTACTTTCGTGGACACATAAATAGAAGAATTCAAAGAATCATGAGATATAACCAAATACGGAGCAAAGTAAGATGACACATATGAATAAGTGGAGCCTGGATCAAATAAGACTGATGCATCTCTATGACACTTGTGATAAATGCGTATGATGCAACTGCCTCCGTCCTACCCGAAAAACATAACATCTGGCCTGGCTCCCCCTCTAGGGCGACCGCTACCAGTCAGACCTCCACCCTTAGCTGGCTGTGCAGGTGGAGCGGCAACTGGTGCGGTAACCACGACCTGCAAAGTCTAGGGACCCTTTGAAATACGTCGAGCCTTAGTAGTTTGTGGAGATGCACCCCTCCTGATCCTAGGTAGTCCCTCTCCATATGACGAGTATCAGCACACTGAAAGAAAGCTCTCGGAGGATGCAGCTGCTGAAACTTGATCAGGCCTGGTCAGTTGGAATGACTGCTGAAAGCACACCGTGTAGGAGGTGCACTAGACAGTGGCGATGCATAATAGGCAACCTGAAACCTAGGAGTAGCTGGAGTACCACTAGAAGCTGGAAGTGCTGAATGAACTGGATGACTCACATAGCCTTTACCATGTGAGGCTGCAACTGGGGCACGGGCACCAATGTATCAGCCAAAATCTCGAGTCCTTTTGGCCTCCCTTTCCTCTCTCTCCTGGCCCCGCATACCCTCCAATCTCTGTGCGATCTCTACCACCTGCTAATATGGGGTATCTGTCTCCAACTCCGAGCCATGCTGAATCTAATACCATAGTTGATCCACTCGATAAATCGACAGACTCGCTCTCTGATTGTGGAAACCAAGGTAGGTGCATGTATGGACAACTCATTGAATCTGACAACATACTCTGATACGGTCATAGCAACCTGGGGCAATTGCTTAAAATTCACGCGTCATGCATCCTAAAGGCTCTAGGGAGCAAACTCGCTCAAGAACATCTCTGAAAACTGAGCCTTGTGAGTGAAGCTGCCTCGGTTGGGCTACCCTCCTCATAAGTTTTCCACCACTACTACACTGGTCCCGACAGCTGGAAAGTAGTTAAAGCAACCCCGCTCGTCTCTACAATACCCATTGCGGAGAATACAATGGCACTTCTCTAGAAAACATAGTGCATCCTTTGTAGCTAGGCCCTCTTCCCGTGCAGATCTGACGTATTAATGATATTGGCACGTGAGCTGCCGGTGCGGCTGTGATTGATAATGTGGGCACGAGATGACATGTGATTATGATTCGTGATTGGGACTTGTGATTTGTTACTATGAGGTGTGGCACCTTGAGGTGATTCTTGTGCAAACCTTGTGAAAGGACGATTGATTATTTGGCTGTCATTTGTTTTCCTTGATTGGTTTCACTAGTACTTTAGTTGTATTCTAATTACTTTGCCATGTTATAACCTGTATACTCCTTGTTGCTATTTGTTGCTTTTATTTCCATTTGCTAGCGTTATATTGTTATTCTTTCCATGTTTAGCTTTATATTGATATTCATTCCTCTAATAGCTTTATATTAATATTTGCACATGTTAATATGTCTAGTAGGTGTCTCGACTGAACCTCGTCACTACTCCACCGAGGTTAGTCTTGATACGTACTGGGTACCGCTGTAGTGTACTCATGCTATGCTTTTGCATATTTTTTTGCATATCCAGGTACCTCTAAGTGTACCGATCGTTATCTTGCTGTGGGAGATTTGCTACGGAGACTTCAAGGTACACCTGCCATACATTTGTAGGCCTCGGAGTCACCTTTGGCGCTTCACATTGTTACTATTTACTTATCTTCCAAATAGTGATGTACTGATATTCTTAATTACTCTTATAAAGGCATATGACTTTGTACTATCGGTTTTGGGATATTGTATATCTAATGATCGTTGTTTGCTATGAAGGGCATTTACTGGTTCATGTCTAATGGTTAGATCATTTAAATCTATTAATAACATAGTATGTATTAGGCTTACCTAGTCCTAGGGACTAGGTGGCATCACGATTCCTAAAGTGGTATTTTGGGGTCGTGACAAGTTAGTATCAAAGCCCTAGGTTCATAGGTGCTACGAATCATAAGCAAGTTTCGTAGAATCTTGCAGATCAGTACGAAGATGTCTATACTAATCTTCGAGAGGCTAACAAAACTATTAGGAAACATTACTTCTTTCATTTCTATCATGTGAGTTTATTGATTTCGGAATTTGAGCCTTTGTCATTCTATTCTCTCGTAGATGGTTAGGACACGAGCTGCAGTTACCGATGATGCTGGCCCCAGAGCCGGTGTTTCTAGAGGCCGGGGCAAAGGCAGAGGCGAGGAGGAGCATATGCTATAGCTAGAGCACCAGCCAGAGCAGCGGCTGAGGAGCCACCAGTAGCTCCGATTAGCGGACAAGAAGCGAAGGCGCCTCTTGCTACCCCTAGACTGTAGGAGACTATAGCGCAGTTCCTGAGCATGTTTGGTACATTGGCTCAGACGGGATTGATTCTGGGTGCACCAACTACTTCACAGAAAGGGGGAGGAGCTCAGACTCCCGCCGTCCATGCTCCAGAGTAGCAGGCTCATGTTGGTCATACTCGGGGTGTTGTGCCAATACACCCCATTATCGGAGTTCAGCCTGAGGCCAGACCAGTGGCATCACCCCATTCCTTGTGGATAGGTATGTTTGGACCAGGCTACGTGCTGCGGTGGGGTTATGTTGGGATGAGATTTGTTATGGTTATTGTGTGTGTTTTGCTTCTTCTTTGTGGATTGGATCCGTGGTATGGTACTGATGGGGATTTATACCTGTTTGACTTGTTTGGTAGTTATCTCATATGTTTCTCTTCCCATGTTCAGTTATATTCGAGTTGTGCTTGTTAGGTTTGGATTGCGATGTATGTGCCCAGGTGGAATTGGTGTGGCTTGTTGGTCAAGTGAGTAGTTATGAGTTTCACATGCTACTTGCATCATTATCAGTATTGTGAAGGTTTAGAACAAGATTATTGTTGATATGAGGCTATCTACCTGTACCGGGTTTGGTAATGGGTAGTTATTACGGCTAGAGTTGTTGCTACGGGCATATGGGAGATGTGTTAAAACGTGTGGTTATACCTTGTTGATGTATGCATCAGCTGTTGCAGCTAGTTGAGGATTGTAAAGTGTGCTTATGTGAGAATCGGGTCCTTCATGGATATTAAAAATTTGATTCTAAGGCTTATTGGCATGAGTAGAGGGAATAAACTTCGGTTGAGATGATGTTGTCGAGCTTATGTGGGATGGGGTGACGTGGGATCACCCGTGTGTATGGTGAGTTTATATAGTGATTTGATGGCTTTGGAAAGACTCTTGGCACTTTCAAGGACGAACGTTTGTTTAAGAGGGGGAGAATGTAACGACCCGACCGGTCGTTTTGAGATTTAGCATTCCGTTCAATGGTTCGAGGTCTGTAGTGGCTTCATATTGTGTATAATGACTTTTGTGTGTGTGGTCGGTTTCGATTTTTGAGAGTTCAGGGATTGATTTGGAAGAATATTTTTCATTTTAGAAGATTAAGTTGGAAATGTTGACCGATATTTGACTTTGTAAAAATGATCCCAGAACGGTATTTTGATGGCTTCGATAGGTTCATATAGTAATTTTAGACTTGGGCGTATGCCCGAAATTGAATCTGGAGGTCCCTAGGTTAATTTGCCTTGTTTTGCTGAAAGTTAGTAATTTGTAGGTTTAGAAATTCCTTAAGTTTGACCATGGTTTGGCTTTATCGCTATTAGGATCGGATTTTGGTTTTGGGTCTTGGAATAGGTCTATTGTGCTATTTGGAACTTATCTACAATGTTTAGCGTCATTCCGAGTTGATTTGATAGGAATCGAACTTGTGGTTGTGTTTTTTTAGAATTTCTTAAGTTTCAATATAAATTTCATGCGTTTTGATGTCCGATTCGCGGTCGGATGTTATTTTGGTGTTTTGATCGCGTGAGCGAGTTCGTATGATATTTTTAGACTTGTGTTGATTTTTGGTGTAGGGCCCTAGGGCTCGAGTGAGTTTCAGACGCGTTTTAGAGTATTTGAAAGAGTTTCAATTTTGCTGGTTTTAGAACAGATGCTTCAGGTCTCGCAAATGTGAGATTTTGTTCCCGTTTGCGATACTCACATTTGCGAGGTTTACTATGGTTTGTCAGATTCACATTTACGAACACATTTTTCGCTTTAGCAATGGGGGGTCTGGGCTAAGCTGGATAGCATTTGCAATCACATAGTCGCTTTTGCTAAGGGCCTGAATTAGCAAAAGTGAAGTCAGGGTCACATTTGCAACATTCCCTGGGTTTATCAGGAGCCGTATTTCCAATGGTTTGTCCGCAATTGCGAGGGTTCACATTTTAACCCTATGTCACATTTGCGCCATCCGCACTTGAACAAAAGTGCTGGAAGACGGGATTCAGTCTCATTTTCATATCTTTGAACCCTAGACTTGGTAGGAGGAGATTTTGAGAGGGGATTTTCATCTACAATCATTAGGGAAGTGATTTTGGTCTATTTTCAATTATATTTCATGATTATATATGAGATTTAACATCAAAATCTTGGTATTTGAAGGGAAATTTTGACGATTTTTTTCTATGTTTTGAAAAATAAAAATTTGGGATTTGAGAGTGGAATTGGACTTGGATATTGAAACAAACACATATATGAACTCGTGGGGCTCTGGGTAGTCGAGACTTATCCTTCGACTCGGGTTTTGACCGGGGGGCCCAGGTTTGACTTTTGGGAAATTGTATAAAGTTATAGCTTTACTTATTGGAATTGGTGTCTTGCAATATTTGATGTTATCAAGTTGGTTTTGGTTAGATTTGATCCAAGGGGAGGTGAATTGTAAAGAAAATCTATTTTCGAGTGTTGATTTGGCCTAGTTTAAGTGAGTCTTGCCTAACTTCATGTGGGGGAACTATCCTGTAGGGATTGGCTTAATAACATTATTTGAATTATGTGGAAGACGTGTACACGAGGTGACGAGTGTGTACGCGACCTTATATGTGGAAATTGACCGGCTCAGGCACTTAGGCTTCTTTCATGCATTTAATTGAAGTTGTCATATCATGATATATTTTCCATTGTTAAGTTTACTCTTATATGCTATATTTAAAGTTGTTAGTATATGTCATATCTTTTATAGTCCAGCTAACTCTTATATGCTTTGTTTGAAGTTGTTATCTCTTTTATTCTCATGTTATCTCTTTTATTGTTGAGTTATTCTTATTTGAAGTTTTCATTACATGTTACCCATTTTATTGTTGATTTATCCCTATTGAAGTTGTCATTACATATTATCCCTTTCAGTGTTTAGTTATTCTTATTTGAAGTCTTCATTACATGTTATCACTTTCATTATTGAGTTTATTCTTCCATTTTATTGAGTTGTTATAATTCTTGTGTTGATTTACTTGCGTACTCCTGTGTTGTTGATGTTGTTGTTGTTGTTGTTGTTGTTGTTGTTTTCATACTCAATGTTGTTGAGCCGTGGGTTATGTATAATTATGGTATCAGAATTATTGTTATGGAAATATTATGGCATATGAGAATGCGTGGTGCGAGTTGTTATATTGTTTTGTTGTGTTTTCGGCACATGTGGAATTGTTGAGATGATTGTCCGGATATTTGCATGTGAGTTGTCCGTGCTATTTTTATTATTGATATTTGCACATGCGACGAGACAAGGCGCACTATATATGTTGGGTTTACGCATGTGACGAGACAAGGTGGGATAATTATTGATGCTCGTGTGGAGAGCAAGGCAAGCATTTACTTTATTGTTGTGCATGCGGTACATAAGGCGGGCTATGCCGGGGATTATTTTAGATGGCGTGGGAGCATTGTTATTGATGATAATTGTGTGGTGGTGTGACTTCATGTCTGTGACATGCATATTACGGGTTTTGTTGTATTGTTTCCAATCTGGTACTCGGTGTATCTGATTTTTACTTGTTGACTTGAGATTTGATAGTACACTTCCACAAGTATACACCGTAACATGTCACCTATATTAGTCCAGGAGTACGAATTTTGATGTTTATTGATCTTGTACATGTATTCTTGTATACCTGAATTCTGTGCGTGGATTGGACTGGTGGCACGTGAGTTATCCGTGTGGATATGAGGTATAGTTACTATTGGCACATGAGTTGTCCTTGCGGTTGTGATTGATAATATGGGTACGAGATGCCATGTGATTATGATTCGTAATTGGGACTCGTGATTTGTGATTATGAGGTGTGGCAGCTCGAGGTGATTCTTGTGTAAACCTTGTGAAAGGACAGTTGATTATTTGGTTGTCATTTGTTTTCTTTAATTAGTTTCACTGGTACTTTAATTGTGTCCTGATTACTTTCTGGCGTTATCACCTATTTATTCCTTGTTGATATTTGTTGTATCTACTTCCCATTTGCTAGCGTAATATTGTTACTCTTTCCATGTTCAGCCTTATATTGATATTCGTTCCTCTATTAGCATTATATTAATACTTGCACAAGTTATTATGTCTTGTAGGTGTCTCGATTATACCTCATCATCACTCCCCGAGATTATCTTGGTACGTACTGGGTACCGCTGTGGTATACTCATGCTACACTTCTGCACATTTTTTGGCAGATTCAGGTACCTCTGGGCTTGCCGGTCATTAGCTAGCTATTGGAGATTTGCTATGGAGACTTGAAGGTATACCCGCCACTATGCTCGCAGGCCTCAGAATCACCTTTTGGAGCTTTACATTGTTATTGTTTACTTATATTCCAAAAAGTGATGTATTTGATATTCTTAGTTACTCTTAGAAAGGCTTATGACTTCGTACTACCAGTTTTGGAACATTGTATATCTATTTATCATTGTTGGCTATGTATGGCATTTACTGGTTCATGTTTAACGATTAAGTAGTTTAAATATGCTAATAACTCAGCATGTATTAGGCTTACCTAGTCCTAGGGACTAGGTGCCATCACGATTCTTAAGGTGAGATTTTGGGTTCGTGATAGGAGATGGCTTGGAGACCACCTCCATCATTGCCCTGTCGTCCCCCTCTTACTCATCTGCTCTCTCTCCCTCATCCTTTCTCTCTCTCTCTCTCTCTCTCTCTCTCTCTCTCTCTCTCTCTCTCCTCATTTTTCTTGCGAAGACCCACTACTTGGCAACACCACAGCCTCGCCGGAAATGGTCGTCCGCCATGGACCCTTTAAGGATATGACCGACCAAAGCTAACGTTGTTGACCTCCAGAATTTTAAGATCTAGAATTCCGCTTTACCGGTTTTTGATCAGGTTCTGACTCTGAGTCCATTGACCTGGCCGAACATGTTGGATTCTTGGTCGAATCTGGTCGGGAAATAACTTTTCCATTAATAAATATTTTTTTCTGACGGATTCTGCCGTCGCCATTAATCCTTTGGCTATTTTTCGTGACTGTCCATGGTCTCATCTCGATATCACTGTTGGACCACCGAAAAAGAACTCTGGCAGATTCTTTCTCTCTTTTTCATTATTATTTCTATGGGATTTGTTTGGATTTAAATTTGTTGGAATTAGTTTATGTTGATTAAGGCAAGACTTTGCCGTTAGTGCGTCTGTTTTGGCCCCAATTTTTCCCCTTTGGTTATGTTTTGAGTACCTTGGCCTCTGTTTATGTTTTTGTCATTGTTCAGCTTGTAGTTTATGTCGGACTGTTAATTATTCTGATTTCGAACAAAACGTGATATTGTTAGACTAATTTTTTGAGCCGGTGTGATTGTTGCAGGGTGCAATAGTCTTTTCGAAGCAGTACTAGAAGGACGATGAAAAAATAACCACTGTGTTATTGTACCACGACCCTCCGAATCGTGCTAGAAATAAATGAGGCGATGACGATAAACATCAGACAAGAAAAAGATGAGAATGTGACGAACCAATAGCCTTTGGACGTGACATGCCTAGCTACCTTAGTAGCAACCAAGGCGGTTCCCGTTATCATGTCTAGAAGAAAATCAAATATTGAGCCTCCTCTGATATTTTTAAACTATTTTCTAAAAACCTTTTCCAAAAACATATTTGGAAACCAATTTTTGAAACATTTTTCAATAAAAATCATGTCATATTTAATTTGTTTTATCTTATACTGTTTCACTAACAATTTTACTTCTCTTATTTTGCGAGGTACTAATCATATGGAGCCACTTTCGGAAGACGACACTCGGAGAAAATCAAATACATATCCCCCCGAGCCCCGCTTCATACTTTCCGCTTCTACACATGCTTGTGTTATATGCTTTCACATATGTCATTAGTGCCGCCTTATCAAATTGTCTTCATTTTTCTATCAACTCTTGATCGTACACAATCACTCACAAGTCATCGCGGGTTGTGTTTTTACCCCTCCGAACCTTTTTTTCAAAAACTCTTTAGTTTCAGAGACTAGCACAATAGGTTAACTTCATACCATCTTGCAATTGTCCTTAACTCATGCTCGAATATAGGTAAATCTACTCTTAGAATTGCTAGGTCACTGCACATATGATCTTGTAGCTTGCTTTAGCTGGATTTTATTATTACATAAATTTACTTGTTACATATTCTTTGTATGTTCCCCACTCTTTATCTGCTATTGTTATGTATTCTTTATCTATTACATGTACCTTCTACTTGTTATCCACTAATAGGTTCTCTTTGTCTGACTAAACTCTAATTGACTTGTAATGAACATTTGACCCTTCAAATACACATGACCATTTCGTTTCCCATGACCATCCACCATAATCATACCATCATTTGGACTCTACCATACTTTCAAAGATACGTCAATCTAGCTTGGTACATCTTCCACTGGTTTGACGTATTCTTGCCAATCATATCTCGCATTTTAATTAATTTCTGTCATTTGAGATAGATCCATGCGCTATGCTACCATTTATCTCTTATCCTACATTTACCAGTCTCCACCCACCCACCCAAGAAATTTCATTCACAACCACTTATTCTCAAAGAACAATCACCCATTTATCACAACCACACATATTCCATATAATTCCAGTAATAGGCCCAAACTACGTTTTGACCTGATTCTTGCCCTGGCAAGATACGTAGGCAAAACCTACATAAAGGTTTGGTATCCCTACTGTTTCAAAATAATTTCCTTAGTACTTAAAGCTGGGATAGTTCTTATGGAACAGTGTGATGATGCTCTCAACCTAGAAATCTCCGAGTGCATCAACCAAATTTCACCCAAAATCCAAATCTCAAAATACCATGCCAACCTTACTCTGACCCTCACTCAACTTAAATCCCAACATACAGGATGCAAGTCCTTTCTTCAGACATCTGGTCATGGAGTCATGGTGTTTAGTCCCACTTTTCAAATTCAAAGATTCGATATAAGTCAATCCATTTTTGTTACAGGGGAAGATTGTTAGTCAGCTTTCGTGAAGAGTCATGCTCGCACAACTCGAATAAACAAAGAAGAACAAGCAAAACCTCAAGTCAACATGAATCAATTTCCATTCCTTAATATAACACTGTCCGTACAGCCTAACTCCGAACCCTCTTAATTTTACAACTTCACATGAGAGAAACTCTAAAATTTTCTCCTCTGAGTTTTGCAGGAATATTACCCTGGGCACTTCACGGAAGATAACATCTGGCCTTGGACTTGGTGGAGCATTAGCCAGATAATCAGGGGAGTAGGGGTTTTGCAATGAACTCCATCTTTTTCCATGAATTTGATGCTATCACCACTTTTTTGTATTTTGATAGGAATTTTGTTCTCGGTTATCAACCGAGGATGATTATTAAATGGTTCCCGTGGACAGCCGAAAGGTGCATCATCCTGTGACTGCACGGGAAATAAGATCTGATATTGGACATTATGGAACATCGATCGAAAAATCAGGGGAGTGCTAGTTGTACAATAACGCTTCTTAATTCCAACATTTTTTAATGGCACTACTCTCACTATATTTCTATTTCTTGATAGTATAATTGCTCCGTTTAACAACCAGGAACGATCACCAAATGGTTCTTGTTATAGTTGGAAGGTCACAATAAAACATCCCTGCAGTCAATTGGGAGACAACCACAACAACTGTCTTGCAAACAGCCAGGGCCATCAAAGCAATTTTTTATTAACTGGGGCGCATCTTCTGGATGAATTCACTCTTCAACTCTAGAGTATACCACATCCAATCATGGGCACAATGAGGCATCGCTCCGAGTTTCTCTATGCCCTTGCATTTTATACATATCTTTGATGCAATTGATATAGTTAGTTTCAATTATTAAAAAATAGGAGAGTAAAAGATCTTTCAACCATGCGTCTTATACTCCATAATCTTCATGAACTACGTGTACCTGGTTCTTGATCTCGTGTCAGGATACGTAGGCAACCTGTAGCGGGTCCAGTTTTCTCATCCTTAGCTTGACGAATTGGTCAAGTCTGACCACCTGGGTCACAATTGACCGAAGATCTTTGTGAAAAGAAAATTTCCAAAAAGCGAAAAAAAATTAAAACATGTATATATCTTCCTCTGTTACTTCTCTAGAAGTCTTTCCTGGAGACCTCAAAATCAAAATCAAAATCCAAAAGTATTTTTCTTTTGATAAGTCTTCCTTGAGGAAATTCAAAAAATCCAAAATATCATCCGTTTATCAATAATCTTCATGAACTACGCGTACCTGATTCTTGATCTTGTGTCAAAATACGTACACAACCTATCACGGGTCCAGTTTTCCTCTTCTTAAGTTGGACGAATCGGTCAAGTCTGGCCACTTGGGTCAGAGTCGACCGAAGATCTTCACAAAAGATCACTTCTAAAAAATCAAACATGTATATATATATCTCTCTCTCTATTGCTTTTGTAGAAGCATTTCCTGGAGACATCAAATTTAAAATTCAAGAACATTTTCCTTATAAATCTTCCTTGAGGAAACTCAAAATTCCAAAAAATATCTTCCTTATAAGCCTCCTTTAAGGGAATTAAAAAAAAAATGAAATGAAAATCTAAAGATGTTCTGCTCCTGTTTCTAAACTTCCAGAACTATGCTTGACCTGATTCTCATTCCAACGAGATACGTAGGCAACTTTCAGATTCAGTATTATTTAAAAAAAAAAAAAAAAAAAGATCAAGACCCTTCCTTCGCGTTCGGTTTAATCCTTCCAACAAAAAGATGTTAACAATGAAAGTTAAGATCCTTCCTTCGGGTTTGGTCTCATCTTTCTAAAAATCAAAAAATCAAATCAAAAGGAAAAGGAATCAAGAACATATCATGGGCTCAATTCCAAATCTTTCAAAAACAAAAAAAAGTCAATGGAGAATCCTTACTGGATTCGATCCTATCTTTCAAAAAATAATCAATCAACGACTCTCATCGTGTGGAGATTTTCAATTTTTGTCATTCCCCTCGTGTGGAGATTTTTATTTCCTGCCACTCTAATCACGTGTAGAT
Organism: Nicotiana obtusifolia; assembly: GCA_002018475.1. Taxonomy (NCBI): domain Eukaryota; kingdom Viridiplantae; phylum Streptophyta; class Magnoliopsida; order Solanales; family Solanaceae; genus Nicotiana; species Nicotiana obtusifolia. Next base: position 18,948 of record MCJB01032014.1, on the reverse strand, counting down.
TGACATTCCCGTTACTCTCATCGTATGGAGAATTCAATTCTAGTCAAATACTCCCATCACGTGAAGATTCAATGCTCTGATATTGCTTCAAAATGGTAACTACAAAACTTGTCTAATATTTAATACTCCGACATCGATTCGGAACAGTAACTACAAAACCCGTCTAGCATTTAATGCTCCGATATCGCTTCTTAACGGTAACTATAATGCCCGTCTAGTATTCAAATGCTCTGATATTACTTCGAAACGGTAACTACAAAGCTCATTTTACATTCAATGCTCCGAAAAGAGATCAAAAACCCTCTTTGGGTTCACGTATCAAAAATCAAAAAAGGAAGTCAAACAAGAACTTTTCTTGGGTTCATTCTCTTTATCAAAAATTACAAAAATTGATTGAGTCAAAAAAAAATTTTAAAAAAAAAAAACAAGAAGGGGGGGGGG
>MCJB01032014.1:0-14379 GCA_002018475.1 Nicotiana obtusifolia | reverse complement strand
TATATATATATATATATATATATATATATATATATATATGTATATTTTCCAGCGGATTATGCTGTCTCTGTTAATCCTTTGGCTATTTTTGGTGATTGTCCATGGTCTCACCTCGATGTCACTGCTGGACCACCGAAAAACAAATGCCAACAGATTCTTTCTCTCGTTTTTATTATTATTGCTATGGGATTTGTTTGGATTTAATTTTTTTGGAATTAATTTATGTTGGTTAAGGCAAGACTTTGCCGTTGATGCGTCTGCTTTCGCCCAAATTTTTGCCAGTTTGGTTCTATTTCGTGTATCTTGGCCACTGTTTAATTTTTGTCATTTTTCAGTTTGTATTTATTTCAAGACTGTTAAATATTCTAATGTTGAACAAAACGTGATATTGTTAGATTGATTTTTTGAGTTGTGATTATTGCAGGGTGCAATAGACTTCTCGAAACAGTGCTACAGGTCCGATTAAAAAATAACCACCGTGTTTTTGAGGCCACGATTATAATGACCCGATAATTTATTTTGTGTCTTGTAGCCCCGTTTCCCTATTTATTGTCTCTTCTATATTCATTTGTGGTTATGTGACTTGCTAGGATGGTTGGATTGGTTTCAGGGAAGTTTCATAGTGAATTGGGACACTTAGTCCCAAAGTTGGTGGCTTAAGTCCCGGAGTTTGAATTTTATGTAGAAGACTCTAGAATAGAGTTTTCACGGTTCTTATAGCTTCCTATGGTGATTTTGGACTTATGCATATGTTTGAATGTTGATTTGAAGGTCCATAAGGTTATTTGATGCTTTTTGGCGAAAGTTGGGAAGTTGAAGGTTTGGAAGGGTGAAAAATTTGGCCGAGAGTTAACTTTGTTGATATCGTGTACGAATTTTGGTTCCAGGAACTGGGATAGGTCCATTATGTCATTGAGGACCAGTGTGCAAAATTTGAGATCATTCAGAGTTTATTTGATATAGTTCGGCATGAGTTTTAGAAGTTGGAAGTTCGTTGGTATTATTAGGCTTGAATTGGGGTGTTATTCATGGTTTTGATGTTGTTTGATGTGATTAGGCTTCGAGTAAGTTCGCACTGCATTTTAGGACTAGTTGGGGTATTTAGATGGGGTCCCGAAGGCCTCGGAGGTGTACCAGATGGTTGACGAATCATATTTGGACTTGGGGAAAATGCTGAAGGTTGCAGGTTCTGGTGCAATTGCACCTAAGAAGATTTGGCTGAGAGTGCGAAGCTGCAGAAGCGGCCCGGTGATAGTAGAAGTGAAATTGGCTAGAGTTAGAGTAGGTCGTAGATGCAAGGATTTTCTGCACTTGCGAGCACGTAGATGCGAAGAAGGGAATGTAGAAGCGGAGAAAGGCTGGGCAAAGCTGGGTGCGTAGGTGGAGCCGCATATGCAAATTTGCAGGTGCATTACGTGGTCCGCATATGCGGAGTTGGATGGGAGCTTGAGATTTTGCAGGTGCGGTAGGACTTCCACATAAGTGGATTCGAAGAAGCGAGCGTGTGTTCGCAAAGGCGAAAGCCAGAGGCTGATGAAGGATCACATGTGCGACTGTAGGACCGCACCTGCGGAATCGCAGATGCAGTTAAGTGAGGTGCAAGTGCGAGGATTGATGGGCAGACTTGTAAAACCAAGGTTTTGGTCATTTTTCTCATTTTGGATTTGTGGAGCTCGGCTAAGGGAGATTTTTGGGAGACATTTTGCTACAATTTAAGAGGTAAGTGAAGTTTAATCACTTTTGACATTAGATATTGATTACCAATTGATTATTACACCTAGTTTATGTGAAATTGAGGTGAAATTTGGGTATTTTAGACTTTGTTGTTGGAGAGTAAGATTTGGCGATTTGGGGGTCGATTTGTGGATGGTAATGGATGAAATTAGTGTGATTAGACTCGTTATTGAATGAGTGTTCGGAATTTTTAAATTTTGTCGGGTTTCGGGGTGCGTTCCTGGGGTTGACTTTTTGGGTTGACTTTGCATATTTGATTCAAGACTTTAGCTTCATCATTTGAAATTTTTTCCTATGGCTATTATCGATGGTATTAAGTTGCTTTGACTAGATTCGAGTTGCCCGAAGGCCGATTTGTGAGGCAAGGGGTTTTTGGAGTTTTGAGGTGCACATTTTGAGGTAAGTAATATTTCTAAACTTTGATTTGACGGTAATTATCTCCGGGAACTATGTTATTTGTAATGTGTTGGCGTGAAGCACATGCTAGATTACAGGTGTGTTGGCTTGCACCGGGGTGATAATGATCTGAGTTGACTTTTAGACTATTACCAGACTTGTTTTGCTGTTATATCTTGTTATATCCGTGTTCTGCCTTCTTCTTTGATTATCTTAGCTGTAATTCATGGTAGAAATCATGTTTAGGCTATGTGATTATTTGGTTGAGAGCACTATCTCTGTTGTTTTGTGTTATCTGACTTAATTGTATGTGTATACTTAGTCATGATTCTTCATTTGCTTATCATATCTCAGTCTCTATTCATCATTCATTGTTACATCACACGTTTTTGTTGTTGTTGTTTTACATATGTGGTATTATTGGGCTGAGTGATATGAGTTTTGAGAGCCCTTGAGACTTGAGAGGTTGATGACTAAGGTCGGCCTTAGATCCGTGTTGAGAGTGCTATTTAGATCGGGTTGCACGCTGCAACAGGCCATATTAGCTTGATTATTATTTGGATCGGGCTGCACGCTGTTGCAGGCCATATTGGCTTTTGATTAGTGCTTGTGCAGGATCCGACATTCCGGATTCTGACATACCAGCAGTGAGCGCGTGTACAGTGATATACATACACATGCTTTGGTGAGGGGCATTGATGTTAGGCACCCGTACAGTGCTGAGTGATTGTGTGTGTGTGTGTGTGTGATTGTAATGACCTGACCGGTCATTTTGGGCATTTGCACTCAGTTTGGTGGTTTGAGTTCATGAGTAGCTTCGTATGATGCATTATGAATTTTGTGTATCATCGGTTTTTGTTTTCGGGTAATTCGGGATTGATTTGGAAGAATGATTCTCATCTTGGAAGCTTTAAGTTGAAAAAGTTGACCAAGTTTAACTTTTGTGTATTTGACCCGGATCGGAGTTTTGATGGTTCTGTTAGATCCGGATGGTGATTTTAGACTTGGGCGTATGCCCAGATTTGCATTTGGATGTTTCGAGAAGTTTTCGGCACTATTTGACGAAAGTTGGCAATTTGAAGGTTTGGAAAGTTCATAAGTTTGACCGAGAATTAACTTTGATGATATTGAGTTCGAATTGTTGTTCTAGAAGTTGGAATAAGTTTTTTATGTCATTTGGAACTCGTATGCAAAATTTGAGGTCATTTCGAGTTGATTTGGTAAGTTCGGCACGAGTTTTGGATGTTTAAAGTTCATACAATTTGATTTGTGGTGTGATTTGTGGTTTTGATGCTGTTATGTGTGATTTGGGCCTCGAGTAGGTCTATGTTATGTTTTTTAACTTGTTGGTTTCCCTTTGGTCTTAGGTGAGTTTCGGGGTGGTGGAATAAGACCATTTTCCCTTCATGATTAATTGTTGGTTTGTTCTTATTGCTGGTGTTGATTTTCCTTCTACGCGATCGTGAGAGGGAGGACGCGATTGCGATTTGTAAAGTTGGAGCTGGGTACTTTTACTCTACCCTTTCATGATAGGGATCACTCATTCGCGGAGCTTGAGGGGTTTCAATACCGCGGTCGCAGGAGTAAGTACGCGATCACGATGCAACGTGGGTGCTAGCATTGTTGTCTTCGCGTTCGCGTGTACTTAGGCACGTTACCGATGTTCTATTCCTTTGGTGATCATATTCGTGTGGGCTTTTTCGCGAACACGATGTGTATTTTGCGCAGTGCCATTCTTCTTCCACGCGATCATGAGGCTAATGTCGCGATCGCGATGTGCATAGATGGGCAGTGTTATAAAGTACTCTATTTCGGGCCTTGAGCTCATTTTATCACATTTTGAGTTGGGGAGCTATTATTTGGGCGATTTTGGAGAGACTTTTCACCACATGGATTTGGGTAAGTACTTTCTACTCGGATTTGATTAGATTTCATGATTCTATCTTTGATTTTGGCATTTGAGTGATGTTTTCAAAAGCGACATTGGGGGGTTTTTGTCTAAACCTTCATATAATGAATAATTAAGTTTTGAATATCGATTCGGAGTTTGATTTGAGTGTTTTTCAGGGTTCGGATGTGCGGGCTCGGATTCACTTTTTGGTTGACTTTGAGTATTTGATTAAACATTTGACCTTTTCCGATTGTTATTTGCTAAGGCATTATTTGATGTTTTTGGTTAGTTTTGAGACGTTCAGAGGTTGATTCGTGCGAAATGTCTTTCTAGAGTATTGTCTGGCATGCTCGATATTTGATTTGTCTTGCTTGAGGTAAGTATCTTACCTTAACTTGATTGAGGCACTAGTTGCGTGAGTTCTTTGTGATAGCTATATGCTATGGGTGCACATATGTGGGGGGTTGAGCTCATGTGCGAGTACTGGGGTATTTATCCATGCTCGAGGTAGTGCTTAGGCTCAGACTTACCTTGAATTGATTAATAAGCTTATGTTGTGATATCTCTCATATTTGTAAACGTTTTATGAACTATTTGGTCCATGTGTGAGGTTACATAGAGGTTAATCCGCTAAAAGAACTTGATAATTGCTATTTCTGTGATGAAATTGTTGGTTTGAGCTATGATAGCACACTTTGCACATGCATAATCCTAGCATGTAATTTATACCAGTCGAGGAGCATAAAATATAATATTCATGGACCATATACATGTATTCTTGTATATTTGCTTTCTGTGTGATATGATTTGGACTGGTAGCATGTGGCCACACCGGGCGGATTGTGATATTGTGCCTATGACTGTGCCGGGCGAGTGACGAGCGCAAAACCGGTGTACAAAATATAGGCTCGCTAGTCGAATATAGTATAGAAAATATTGGGTCCATAGGGATTGGATTTAAATATTGTTTTCATAGCTTCTAGATTAATTGCTATCCAAGACAATCAACAATTTAGATTTGAGTGATTTAAAACTAAAATTAACTAAAAGTTTAAACAATTGGCTAATGACAACCGCAACAAGAGTAAGCAATGAAGATATCAATGGGAGAGAATAGGGGTTGATTGGATAGGTGCAAGATACTTGTTTGAGAATTAACTCTAGTTGATTTTCAAACATTTAGTAGAAACTCCTCTCTTGATTAAGTCTCAACATCACAATATAAACTAAGTTAAGCTCGGTGAAAATATGCAAGCATTCGTAGTGGATTGATCCTTAAGGAAACCTCTTTCGATTAATCTCCTAACTAGATCTAGACAATAATTCAACTAGCCTCTTTCGATTACTAAGAAGAATCAATGTATTCACCTAACAAAATAATGCAAAAACATCACAAGTTATGCCTTTTTCGATTACATTAACTAGTGAATATAGATGCAATAATTTAAACACCCAAAACGGTTCAATACATAAACTAGAGTTAATATCCACAAATAGTTCTCAAAACACCAAATCCATCAATCCCTAATGGGGAATTACTCTACAAATATGGAGAAATTCATCACAATTAAGTTTAAGTTAAAGGAAAACATAAACAATCCAAATCCTTGTCTTGAGTGAGGACTGAATGGTGAAATTCTTGTGCTCTTGATTCTCCCACTTCTCCTTAGTCTCCTTAGGTCTAAAATTATGTCAAAAGTCCTCAAAATACCGTTTTTCCATGTATATATACCAAGTAGGGTTAGGCCCAAACAAATATACCTTCTCCTTCAAGAAATAGGACTCTTCCCGAAATAAGACGTGCGCGGCCGCGCACCTGGAGACCTGCTCGCACATTTGACCACGCATTTTGCGTGGTCACCTGCCTCACATGCATGCCCAGTGCGCGCTCGCGCACCTCGATTACCCACTGCCCGCTTTAGTGTTCCTCTCTTTGAATGCACTAGTGTCCCTTGATCCCCGAACTCGATCCAATTATGTCCTTGGGCTTTTACTCAGACTTCAAAGCTCCAAAATAGCATGAATTCATCCCATAATATCTACATAGCTCGGAAACACTCCTACAAGGCATAAAATATATACTTAGTGCAAAACACTAGCGATTAAAGCTCAAACTCAATTGAAGTGTTGTATATTAGAGTGCGACAAGCAACTAAAACAGACAATTATAGCCTACTATCAACACCCCCCACTTAAACCATTGCTCGTCCTCGAGCAATTAAGCTACACTTTATTATAACATGACTTTTTCAAATAGTTCTCATAACTCATCATACCAAGAATATTTAAAATTGACTAAGCACAATAGTGTAACATCTTATCCTCAAGTTTTGACTCGCAATTCACTACTCCAAAATAGAGGTCAAGCATTACCTTCCTTCAAGAATCAAGTGCCCTCACAACAAAGAGAGTAGTTCCACACACAAAAGAAATTAAGAAGAAGTAGGAACTCAAGATAGACAGAATTCAGTCACTCTCAAAATAACATTCATATGCTACAAAAGATGAACCATAGGCTTTCCCGTAGTACTACTCTGCTAATTTAGTTCATTCAGTCAAGGATCAAGTAGGACTTTAATTGGTTGTAATGTAGGCTGCAGGACGGGTAGGATACATGTGGATATAAGAGTGACTACACCTCCCTAAGCGCTTTAATACATGCATTTCATTCAAAACCCCACACTTATGCCAAACCAAGACTCCACCTTCACATTTACATTAACTCCCTACTGCTTCAAGCACAAATGCATCCAGAGTTACCACTTATTAATGAGTAATTTTCACAACAATACAACTATATTTCTTCTTTTTTAATTTAAGTGGCTCTTACTTATATTTTTTTCAAAACACTGCACCTTTCTTCCTTATTTCAATAGTTCTACTCAAAAGCCAAACCAACTAACCCACACTTCAACTTTTACACAATTCATACAATATCAAGTGCTCACTAGAGGTAAATGGTTCAAATAGATGGTCAATTCAAACAAATGGGTAAGGCTTGTAATGTGATTGCCAAAGAAACAAGATTACAAACTCAACAGGGTTAACTACGATACATAACAATTATGTGGTTAAAGCTTATAGCTGGCTCAACAAAGAAATGCCTATATCACTTCCAAAACTGAATTAAACTACTATTTTGCTTTGCAAACACACGGGACAAGTTCTAGGCATCAAATGTAATATGCAGGATACAACAAGATCTCACACACACATGGCACATAACTCACTCAAAATTGGATCATCAAGACACTCTAGTCAAAGCGATTAAGTAAAGTTAAACTTATACAAACTAAGGCACTTATACAAGAGTCAAAACTGTGCCTAAGCGTCACTACCAAAGCACTCAGTATTCTCAAGGAATGATAGAGTCAAGAGATGTTGTTTTCTTTTCAAATCATAGCACAAGGTTTCCTACTCCTAAAAAATCCTAACTACACCCGGTTCAAACAAAACCTTTGGAAAAGAACCGCGGAAGAAGAAAAACCAAGGGGGAATTATTACACTAACTACAAAAGAAAATCTTTTTGTCTTTTTTTTCTCGACGTTAATCCCTCAAGAAACCTGTCTATGATATCCATTGTCGCGAAAATTCAAAATTATAAAAATTTTATGCTTTTCCAATTTTTTTTGCTTTTCTATCAAACTACTACAACTAACCGAAAGAAACTAGACTTAATACATACAACATACATACAAATATCCCCCACCCCACACTTTAAGTTGTGGCATGTATCCATGACATACTATGAAAAAGCATAAGGTAGAGGAAACTTTCCTGAATCTCGAGTCGAGGTCTGAGTCAAAGTTGGGCTCAATTATAGTTTAAATGTTTAGTAGAAACTCCTCTCTCGATTAAGTCTCAACCTCACAATATAAACTAAGTTAAGCTCCGTGAAAATATGCAAAAATTCGTAGTGGATTGATCCTTAAGAGAACCTCTTTCGATTATTCTCCTAACTAGGTCTAGACAATAATTCAACTAGCCTCTTTCGATTACTAAGAAGAATCAATGAATCCACCCACCAAGATAATGCAAAAACATCACAAGTTATGTTTCTTTCTATTACATTAACTAGTGAATATAGACGCAACAATTAAAATACCCAAAACGATTCAATGCATAAACTAGATTTAATATCCACAAACAATTCTCAAAACACCAAATCCATCAATCTCTAAAGAAGAATTACTCCATAGATATGGAGAAATTCATCACAATTAATTTTAAGTTAAAGGAAAACATAATCAATCCAAACCCTTGTCTTGAGTGAGGATTGAATGGTGAAATACTTGTGCTCTTTCTTCTTCCAATTCTCCTTATCCTCCTTAGGTCTAAATTATTTCAAAAGTCCTCAAAATACCGTTTTTCCATGTATATATATCAAGTAGCGTCGGGCCAAAACAAATAGACCTTCTCCTTCACCAAATAGGACTCTTCCCGGAATAAGACGTGCGCGGCCACGCACCGAAAGACCTGCTCGAGCATTTGGCCGTGCATTTTGCGTGGTCCATGGCCTCACATGCGCCCTCGGGCACCTGGGTAACGCAGTCCCCAATTTTTCATTCCTCTCTTTGAATGGACTAGTGTCTGTTGATCCCCGAACTCGATCCCAATTAAGTCATTGGACTTTTACTCAGATTTCAAAGCTCCAAAATAGTGTGAATTCTTCCTATAACATCTACATAGCTCGCACTCCTACAAGGCATAAAATATATACTTAGTGCAAAACTGTGACGACCCGGCCAGTCGTCTCGTGGGTTACCACTCCGTCTTCCCCACTTTTCTGTCTCATTACATTTCATTATTTGTGTTTTAGGTAACTTAATTGAGTAAGTGCATTCGGAGAGAAATCGGTAAGAAATGAGACACTTAGTCTCTTTCAAGAAGGCTTAAGTTGTAAAAGTCAACCCTATGTTGACTTATGAGTTAGAAGGCTCGGATGTGAATTCCGATGATTCGGTTAGTTTCGGGAGAGGATTTATGACTTAGGAGAGTGATCGAAATTTGTTTTGGAGGTCCTGTGTAGAATTAGGCTTGAATTGGTGAAGTTAGAATTTTGGCGATTTCCGGTTGATAGGCGAGATTTTGATCCGAGGGTCGGAATGGAATTTCGAAAGTTGCTGTAGCTTCAATATGTAATTTATGACTTGTGTGCAAAATTTCAGGTCATTCGGACGTGGTTTGGTCGAGTTTAGATCAAAAGAGCGATTTAGAAGATTTTGAGATCTTTAGGCTTGAATCCGATGCAAATTTGATATTATGATGTAATTTGAACGTTCCGAAGGTTGGAACAAGTTTTAATAATGTTATGAGACATGTTGGCATGTTTGGTTGAAGTCCCGAGGGTCTCGAATGGATTTTGGATGGTTGATGGAGTTTAACTTTGGCGTTTCAAGAAGGTGTCGATGTCGTACCTTCAAGAAAAAGTGGTATCATATTATGCAAATGAATTCCAAATTTAGTTTTGATTGAAGAATTAGATCCATATCGAAATTTTGGAGCCATAGCAAAAACAATCGTCCAATTCGGACATCGTATGAGAAAGTTATGCCTATTTTCGTGTCGGGGAAAAATTCTGCAGACATGTCGAATCTGCGATCGGAGAATTGACCGCAGATTCGACATGCGAACCGCATTTTGGTCGCAGAATGAGGCAGAAACTGGGGTGAGAAATGCGACCAAAATACGAACCGCAAAGGTGAAATGGGGTCCGCATTTTTGGCAAACAGGATCGCATTTTTGACCTGAAGAGGGTGTTTTAACTCGATTTTTGACACTTTTTAAGTAGAACCCAATGCCCATCTTGTTCCATAAGACCCAATTTCGTTACCCACGAAGAAGAACACCTTCAAACACAATAAAATCACCATAAATCAACCTCAAAACCATATTCATAGGAGATTTTCATGGATAAATTCTTAAAGGAAGAGTTTGTGTCACCTTAAACATACTTGGGGCTATAGAACTCGGATTGAAGCGAATCTTGAATAAAATATTGGGAGATTTTCAAGAAAAACATCAGGGTAAGTATTCCTAACTAAAATTTTGAGGAATTACCTCAGTTCATCACCGTTTTTAGCAATTAATGGGTAATTTAAGTTGGAAATATTGTGGGAAAACCCTAAAGCTTAGACTTGAGGGTTGGAGGTCGATCCGGTGTCGAAATTCGACAAATTTTATATGGTTGAACTCGTATCGGAATGGGTTATCACATTTTGTTGGTTTTGTACAATTACGAGAAGTGGGCCCCACTGGCAATGTTTAGTTAAATTTTGGAATTTTATCCGGAAAATTTGTAAGTTCATATGGAATTAGTTTCTACTATGTGTATTGAGTGTATTAAATTATTTGTGACTAGATTTGAAGCATTCGGACACAAAGTTTCAAGGCAAAGGTTTGTCGGAACCTCGAATTCAGTTGCAAAGTGATGTAAGTGTCCTTTCTAACCTTGGCTTGAGGGATTAGAAGTCGTGTTCTATTTGTTAAATTGTTACTTTAAGTACGACGTATAGGCATGGTGACGAGTGCCTCTACGTTGGTGTCAAGCATGACCGTGGGTCGTATATGGATGATTTTTTTGATGTTATTGTTCTCATATTGAGAAATTTTAATATTGTATTGTTTCCTTACTGAAATTCTTGTGATTTGTGTGATAACTATTGAAATGGGAGCGGGTGGTACGCCTACCACAAATTTAAGGAAATGGAGTCGAGTTGCACGCCTGCAATAGGATTTTAAGGAAATGGGGTCGAGTTGCACGCCTGCAACAGGATATAATGAAATGGGGTCGGGTGGTACGCCTACCACAGATTATAATGAAATGGGGTCGGGTGGCACGCATGCCACAAGATATTGTGAAATGGGAACAGGTGGTACGCCTACCACAGATTATAATGAAATGGGGTCGAGTGGCACGCCTGCCACAAGATATTGTGAAATGGGAGCGGGTGGTACGCCTACCACAGAATTTAAGGAAATGGGGTCGAGTTGCACGCCTGCAACAGGATTTTAAGGAAATGGGGTCGAGTTGCACACCTGCAACAGGATATGACAGAAAGTGAAAGTTGTCTGAAATTTTCTCTTGATTTGTGTTGGAATTTAATTTTTAGTTTCTTTACTATTCATTTATGATATATTGTTTCAACTGTTATCCCGAAGTATATTCCTTTTTCTTTCCACTTAATTGGTTCATTTATTTCTATCTTTCTACTGTAGATGTGTGTGTGTGTGTGTGTATATATATATATATATTGGTATATGACTGCACAGGTTTATCTGGAGTCTGGTTCTAGCCTCGTCACTACCTCGCCGGGGTTAGGCCAGGCACTTACCTGCACATGGGGTCGGTTGTGCTGATACTACACTCTGCACTCTTTTGTGCAGATCCCAGTGCCACAGGCTTCGGATAGTAGAAAGCTTCCAGCCTTGTGATTATCGGGCGACCCAAGGTAGTACTGCAGACGTCCGCAGATCTTGGCATCCCCTGTCCATTTCCTTTACCTGTTTCATCCACGTAGTCCAGAGACAGTATTTTGTTATTTCTTTCAGAACCTTATTTGTAGCACTCATAGACAGTCTGTGAAACTGTGACACCAGATCTTGGGTAGTTTGTAAAAGAGATTTTATTTGAAATATTCTAAGCATTCCGCTCGTTAAATTGTGTTGTTTATTTATTGTTGGTTTTAGTTGAATTGATTTTGGATGAAAACGTGGTAAATAATTCGGTTGATTGGCTTGCCTAGCTTTCACTAGTAGGCGCCATCACGGCTCCTGAGGGTGGGAAATCCGGGTCGTGACAAAAAGGTATCAGAGCTCTAGGTTTACGTGGGTCTCACAGTTCACAGACAAGCTCAGTAGAGTCTGAGGGATCGGTACGGAGACGTCTGTATTTATCCCCTAGAGGCTATAGAGTTAGGAAAAACTTCACATTTGTTCTTTCTTATCGTGCGGTTTTGTTTCTTAATGTTAATTGAATTCCTATTCTGTTCCTCGCAGATGGCGAGAACACGTGCTTCCTCTTCTACCGCTCAGCAGCCCGAGCCCCCAGCAACAGCTCCTACACGGGGCAGAGGGCGAGGCCGAGGTCGTGCTAGGGGTCGAGGTAGGGGCATGACTCAGCCTCCTGCAGCGGCACCAATGGCAGAACCTCAGATTGATCTTGAAGAAGAGGTTCCAGCCCCAGCAGCTCTGGTTGACCCAGTTCAAGTTCTAGAGGGGTTTATTGCTACCCTAGTTCTTCAGGACGCCCTGGTCCGGTTGGTGGGCCTTATGGAGAATGTTACTCGGGCAGGCTTACTCCCTGCAGCCCCAGTCACTTCTCAAGCTAGAGCAGGGGCTCAGACTCCTACTGCTCTTACTCTGGAGCAGGTAGCTCCCCAGGCTCAGGTTTCGGTGGTTCAGCCAGCTGCGGCAGTTCCGCCGGGAGCAGTAGCTCAGCCCGGCAATGGAGCTGCAATGTCCGTCGATGCCTTGTGGAGGCTGGATAGGTTCACCAAACTATTCACTACCACTTTCAGCGGTACTTCTTCGGATGATCCCCAGGACTTCTTATATAGTTACCACGAGGTCCTCAGGAATATGGGTATTGTTGAGACCAACGGGGTAGATTTTGCGGCATTTCGCCTGTCTGGATCCGCCAACACTTGGTGGAGGGATTATTGCTTGACTAGACCAGCCGGTCTGCCATCTTTAACTTGGGAACAATTTACAGAGTTGTTTCTGGAAAAGTTTCTCCCCGTCACTCAGAGAGAGGCTTATTGGAGGCAGTTTGAGTGCCTTCAACAGGGGTCCATGACAGTTACCCAGTATGAGTCCAGGTTCATCGAATTGGCTCGACATGCTCTCATCATACTTCCTACAGAGAGGGAGAGGGTGAGGAGATTTATTACGGTCTCATTCAGCCAATTCGCCTCCAGATGGCTAGGGAGACTGGGAGTGAGATTACTTTCCAGGAGGAGGTCAATGTGGCCCGCAGAGTCAAGATGGTTCTGTCACATGGGGGTGGTCATGGGTCAGATAAGAGGCCCCGTCATTCCGGCAGATTTATTGGTGCTTCATCTGGAAGCAGAGATTCATATGGTAGAGGCCATCCCCCTCGGCCCTTCCAGTCGGCCCTCCAGGTTTCTCACGGTGCTTCAGGTCACCGTGGTACTCAGATGCAGTACCTTGATCAGCAATCCATCAGTGCACCACCGCTTCAGAGTTTCCAGCATCGACAGTCGAGGGCTTGTTTTACTTGTGGTGACCCGAGGCACATTGCTAGAAATTGTCCTCAGGTTTCGAGCAGTTCTCCACATCAGGGTTCTCGTGCTGCTTTACAGGCACCAGATGTTCTGCAGCTAGCTAGAGGCGGGAGTAGAGGTGCTAGAGGTTGAGGTAGAGGTGCTGGAGGTGGAGGTCAGGTCGGCAGAGGTGGGGGCCAGCCAGCAGCAGGCCGTCCAAGGGATGTGGCTCAGGGTGGTGGGGCTCAGCCCCGATGCTATGCTTTCCCAGCCCGGCCCGAGGCAGAGGCTTCAGATGCAGTGATTACAGGTACGATTCTGGTTTGTGACAACGAGGCTTCAGCCTTATTTGATCCAGGGTCTACCAACTCGTATGTCTCATCTTATTTTGCACCATATCTGGCCATGCCTAGTGACTCGCTGAGTGTTCCTGTTTATGTGTCCACTCCGGTGAGTGATTCCATTCTAGTGGATCGAGTCGATCGTTCCTGTGTGGTAGTGATTGGGGGTTTTGAGACCCGTATAGACTTATTATTTTTGGATATGGTTGATTTTGATATCATATTGGGGATGGACTGGCTATCACCATACCACGCCATCCTGGACTGCCATGCCAAGACTGTGACCTTAGCTTTACCGGGTATGACTCGTTTGGAGTGGAAAGGGACTCCTAGTCATTCAACCCGTAGCATTATCTCTTATGTGAAGGCTCGACGTATGGTCGAGAAGGGATGTTTGGCTTATCTGGCTCATGTTCGTGATTCCAGTGCTGAGGTCCTCTCTATTGAGTCCGTGCCCGTGGTCCGTGAGTTTCCCGAGGTCTTCCCCTCCGACCTACCGGGGATGCCACCCGACAGGGATATTGACTTCTGTATTGATTTGGCTCCAGGCACTCAACCTATTTCTATTCCGCCGTATCGCATGGCCCCGCCAGAGTTAAAAGAATTGAAAGAGCAGTTGCAAGACTTGCTCGAGAAGGGTTTCATTAGAACCAGTGTTTCACCTTGGGGTGCGCCCGTGCTGTTTGTTAAAAAGAAGGACGGGTCAATGAGAATGTGCATCGATTACCGACAGTTGAACAAAGTTACAATCAAAAATAAGTACCATTGCCGAGGATCGATGATTTGTTTGAT